>JALLBE010002798.1:0-10691 GCA_036939795.1 Thalassiosira mediterranea | reverse complement strand
TTAAAATGAAGTTGGGCAGTAAAGACGTAGTTAAAAAGACTACACAAATAGCAATATCAATCTCGCGACATTGAAGGGATCAACAAGGGCAGCCAGTCAAATTGGCAGCGGCACGGTTGGCTGAAGCCGGTCGTATCATCATCCATGGCGCAACGGGCTCTCCACGGCAGGCACGGCACATCACCACACACCACATGGATACCCAAGTTGGACATGCCGTCCAACACAAGATCAGTACTGTCGTGAATGCCCAATACCATGCATGCAGCCTTCATACATTATGACACACCATAACATCATCTTTGTTTTCATCCATAATATATTTGTCTTATAAACACAATTGGGATAGCTTCTTGTGGCTACCCAGCTGAGCAGTCATGGCCAAGCTTGGTATCATTTTTGTTGCCTACAGTCGTAGCTCTTTTGTGCAAGAGTACAACACATCTTCTGTCACAGTGTTCTAAACACAACTCCACATAAACAAAATCAAGTCTAAGGACATGCGCTTTCACTGTCTCTGCTGCTGATGCTGCCGCTGCCGCCGATGCCGCCGATGCCGCCGCTGTTGCTGCTCCTCCTGCTAGCAGGTGTCAGTTCAGTTCTAATTGCACCTGTGATATGAAGGAGGTTCTTTCAACAAAGATCACCACAATTATAATTGTCAACACCACACATTGCCATATTCTTATTTGCAAATGATTCTACTATGTTTGAGTCTTGGGTATATATTGCCCATCACTACACAACTACAACAAGGCTATAAGACTCCAGTGCTCATCCCCACTGGTATCAGAAAATCAGAATGTTCTCTCTCCTGTTTTTGGAGAGTCCACTCTGTAGTTTGCTGTTCCCAGCATGCCTGCGAACGATGAACATTGCATCTATGCTACCCACCAATCGATACACTTGGAATGCAACAAGCCTTTCCAAGTAGATTTAGCTGTGTTTCATCATATCATATCATATACTCTAAGCAGCTATGTGTGTCCTCATTTTTTATAGCCTTTTGCTTTGCACACCGTCCATGCCTTCATCACCAAAGGGTGTTACCCTTGGCATGATGACAATGCTGGCAATCCTAACTCCAAATCCAAACCTAGCCACCCCAAGACTACCAATATGTTTCAAACAGCTCCAAACCATGTCTAGATCCGAAGATATCGCAGTTGGGCCAATCTGTAGAAAAATGAGGTTTCGGTGCAATAACCGCGTACTTCAATGTTTGTTTAGGTACCATTTCAACTGTGAAGCACGTGCGATCCGTGCCAATTTGTGGTGCTTTATATGCCTGTCGTCATAACTCATCTTCCTCGTCCCACTCAGGATCGATGCCGAGGGCGTTTCCAATCAACGCCAGCTCGTCAGCATTTGCAAATATCTTCTCCCCACCACGGACGCGATCCACCAGCTCCATGTCCTCCCTCATGTGTACTTCGCTGGTCGTGCCGTCCATGGGGGATATGCCTATGGCCATGCAGAAGGCATAAAATAGCTACATGGCGGTAATGGGGAACTTGCTATGTGAGTATTGCAATCGTCGCATCAGAAAAGTCTATTGTAAGAGTGCAGTATTTTCTTACCCCTTCCGGCGTCAATCCCTTCTCTTTGGCCAATGCAAGAGCTTCAGGGTGGCGGTATGCATCAGGGTTGGCTGTGAGGGTCCAAAACCTAAAGGAAGTCATATATTCATTGAAAGAAGGACAAAGAATCAGAACGGATACGAGTGAATAGACATCGTGTGGTGGAGGTTTCTCCTGCAGTGCATGTAACTCACGATTGATACTCGATGTCGTGCTCCCTGCAGAACGCCCTAATCATTACG
Organism: Thalassiosira mediterranea; assembly: GCA_036939795.1. Lineage (NCBI taxonomy): Eukaryota > Bacillariophyta > Thalassiosirophyceae > Thalassiosirales > Thalassiosiraceae > Thalassiosira > Thalassiosira mediterranea. Next base: position 8,869 of record JALLBE010002798.1, on the reverse strand, counting down.
TCGTGTCCCGCGTCCGCGTAAAACCTGTTCTGAACCACCCGAGGCTTGATCCTCGAGTGATCGTACGCCCAAACCACGTCCTCGAGCCTGTAATTGTTCGACAGCCCTATCTGCCGGACCTTCCCCTCGTCCACGGCCTCCTCCATCGTCCTCCAGACCTTCCAGTGATCGTCCCAATTGTTTTCAGGCCCGTGCATGATCCAGCTGTCGAGGTAGTCGGTCTGGAGGTTCTCGAGGCTCTTGGCCAGCGACTGCCTCACACGATCCTCTAGGGGTGCATTTTTGTCGTAGGGCACGTTGTCGGGATCGTGAGCATTCAGGCCCGAGAACTTGGACTGTATCCACAGATCCTCCCTCGAGAGTCCCAGGTCTCGCGCCGCGGCCGTCCAGCCCTCGCCCACGCCGGCCTCGTTGTAGTGGCGGGGCTGGCAGGCGGTGTCGATGTGACGGAAGCCGTGCGAAATGGCCTTGTAAACGAGGTCGGCCGTGGCATCCTTCTTCCAGGCCGTGCCGTATTTCAGGACGGGACGATCCGCCAGGTCGTAGGCAGCGACGGAGCCGACGATGAGCGACGACAGCAGGGCGAGCAGGGGCGCCATCATGGCAACCAGAGATAGAAGAGGAGTGCCTCCTTGCCGCTCGCTCGCTCGTCAAGCGTGCAATCGGACCGAGGGCGGAGAGCGGAGAGCGAGATGTGAAGTGAGTGCCAAAGCGTGCCAGGCAGCTGGCGACGACATAATGAGTTCAATGCGGCCCTACATACTGTGCATTATTCATGCCCAAGAAAAATCTCCTCCATCCGAAGTTCTGCCGCCTGCCGCCCGCCCGCCTGCCGATGGCTGAAAGATACGATTGTTGACATCACGGAATTCCCACGTGAAAGTATACCAGTTCCAGAAACCGAGACCCAATGGAAATCACACACATCAAACAGAGACTTCGTTCATTTTTCCCTCAACCGCACGCGCCGCATCGAGGGCATCAAGAGAATGCATCGCCTTGAATCTCTCATAAATCATCGATCAACGCCGATACAACCACCATGAACTCCCTCAACCTCGCCCGCAACATCTCCAGGAGGAGCCAGACGCTCGTCCGCTCCCGCTTCCTCTCCGGGGGGGGCATCCCCACCAGCTCCTCGGCCGTGGTCGACGGGACCAAGGTCGTGGGCCTCAACCACATGACGGTAAGACGTTGACGCCGCGCCAAGTTGAAGTTGCGTGCACCGCTGGGCGTGCTGCTCCGAATCCCACCTGACTTTGATCTAACCCGCCATGCTCTCGTCTCTCGTCATCCGTCTCTCCTCCATCATATTCAGACCCCCGCGATGAGGTCGGCCGCGAGGCAAAAGTACTGGCTCAGCGATCCCGGATGCTACCCCATCATCGCCATCCTCGGCGCGGCGGGCTGCCTCTGCACGGGGTTTGGCCTCCACTTCCTCACCACCGCCCCCGACGTCCAGATCGCTCCCACGAAGAGGTGAGCGTTATTTCAAATACACTTGTTTAGTTCATGGTGTGGGCGATGGAAGAGAGACACGATATGCCGTGTCGTTAGGCTTCCACAACGGTGTCCGTATGAAGAGAGTTACATTCGAATGGTCGTCCGAGTCTCACTGTGTTCATGCCTTGCCCTCGTCCTCATTTACAGGAATGCCGTCATGCGCGATTGGAAATAAAGTGCTGGGTCAGAACAGGCGAAGCTGTGGAATTAAGTAGAGTCCAGAGGAGGGTCGAGGTAGCTCCTTCCGTTCCCCCGGTTGGTGGAGCAAATTATTTTGATGTGCCTTCTAGTGACGACACAGATGGAGCTGGGGGGAGAGGCCACTTCCGTCGGGACACGATGTAGATCTCTAGTCTGTTCTTCTTTTGTTGTAATCTTATTTAGAGCTCTTTGTTCGCTCGAGAAATATTTAAGTGCTCTTTGAGGCGCATATAATGTCATCGGTATTTAGTCTCATCGTGTGCTAATGAGGACCATGGCAATAGTGACCGCCTGGCCCGCCACTCAGGCTGGTGATGGCTGTAATTAAATTCACAGTATTGGCAAGAAGGGAGGAGGAATAATCCTGACAAAGAAACAAGGACTCTATCTACATATCAATTGCTGTCAATAGTTTTGTGTATGTTTGCCGCCAATTCACTGAGCAAGGTCTGTGTTGGGGCGAAGGCTGTTCATTTAGTGTAGGTGATCATTAGTCCATGAAATGAAGTCTTGCTTTTCAGGAGGGAAGGCCACGATGGCCAATAGCTGAGTGTTGTCCCCTCATGCATCTCTCATGTCAGTGCACCAAACTCTTATCACACAATAAGTAGCTCCATCACCTAATTTCCTAAGTTGTTCTGTTCTGCAAAACACTTGTCACACCACGGTCACATATTTCCACCATATTTACAGTGTTCCCCAGACTGTACCTGCCGAATGGAATTATTTATGAATAGGGGGTTCAAGTGCTGGTAGTGGGCTCCACTATTCAGGGAAGCAATAACTCATCATCAGGCAGTATGCAATGAGCCCACTGGCAGGCCGGAACCTGTGGGAACATTGCTCACCTCTACCATACATGTCCACGAGTACAGCTTCTATCCACCCTATTGTAGCAAACTTCTTTTCTTAAATTCATGTTCATCTCCCTTGCAGAGCTTGAAACACCTTAACTTTCGAGTTATCAGTTCCCATTGCATCAGTGGAGTCTGTGCTGATGCGTGTTTGACTATTGTGCAAAAAAAACGCACCACCAAGATACCTTCATTGTATCTAGTCAGGATGGTAGAGTACAACTATTGAACATGGACGGGCATCAAACCCCGTGAAGGCGGAAGTTGGTACATTGAGTGATAGACGGGTAATGGCATCGAGGGTAAATGGTACATGGCAGTGCTCACTGTAGTGCTGGCATAGAGAATACTCAATCAATAACTTGAATATTAACTTTTATTTATGTATTAGTACTCAGTCAGACTACTAGAGCGGTGCTACCCCAATATTTGGGATTGGCTCTCCCTCTCGAGCAGAGGCTTGGCACTTTTGATCTTCCCCTCAAACATGCAATAACTTCTCTCTAAACCATCGTGCATTCGCACTCGACAGGACTTTTTGTTGGCTGAAGTAGGGAGCAAAAGTGAACAGTGAGCAACTACAATAGTCGCATGCGTACAAAAGGGTAAGAATCACACTGTTCTCACCTCATGAGTAGGCGAACCGGTTGTAGAGCTCGGAGCAGAAGGCTGGGTATTTCCGGACGAGAACGATTTGAAGGGGAAAGAACTGCCGCATGAGTCATTATCGCTGCATCCGTCAACCGCATCCTTGCCGCTCAAGATCCAGTCGCCCTCCACGAAGTTTGTGCTGGGGCTGGTTCCCACGGTGCGATATGCCCAGCCATCCATGTACTCCCAAGCCTGGCCAGTGCCATCCACCATGGTGTCGCCAAAGGCGTCCACTGCCATATAATTGTAGAAGAGTTCGATGGCGTCGTCCCCGTTGACGTAAAGTGCAGAGGCGATGTAATCGGGCTCCTCTCCGAAGTATTCCAGGAACTTTGTAGACTCATATCCGATCGTGATGTACGTGCCGGCGGCAATTGAATCACATGGCAATGTGTACTCGACACCGTCAGTCCCGCCACCGTTGTTGGCTGTTCCTATCCCATAGAGGCAGAGGTCATCAATATCGTCAAGGGCATACAGCTCGATCATCTTTGGCAAGCCTCCAGAGAGAGGGCCATCGAGCACCCCAGAGATGATGAGTTTCGATGACACTTCCAATTCACGTTCAACGGTTTGACTCTCTTTTGCGCTGATACCAATGTCATTATTGCTCTGGGTGGACAGCAAGTTTCTGGACGTCGATGACGATGAGCAAAGGCAGTGGTCTAAGTTGATGCAGGGCCCAGAACCGTCTGAACACACGCCACCTGACGGCGCTGGGGTGGAGCAGTCATACCCTAGGCCATCACCGAGCAGGGTGCGAGGTCCGCCATGATAAATCGTGGCCAACTCTGGGAAATCAATGAAAGGATTGCGGTTGCCCTGCCAGTCTAGAAGGTGTAACGAACAGAAATACAGCGGTAGCGATTGGAAGTATGAGATTTTATGAAATATAAGATCAGGCTCTGGCTCCTGGTATGCTCTTCTCTTGCCAATCCACCAATGAATTGCAGCATGTGGTCAAGTTTCGACAAATACGAAATTGACTCACTGGCGCAAACCTTTTCATTTCTCTCACGCTCATCGTCGTCTACAGGATCGTCGATATGCCACTGAAGCAGCTGAGACAAGTATCCCATGCCGGCCCTGGAGTTGTTGGAGATATACATGAGTACATTGGCATAAGATATGACCAAGTGATAAAGAACGATGTCTCATCTTTCAATCGCCAAATGTAGGTTGAATTTGAAGCAACCACAATCGAGAGAACTCACCCATCCGGCACTGTCTCGGGACAATCCGAGACCACCAAGTCCAGCGTCGTCGAGCCCTCGTCACCCTCATACCTCAGATCCATGTAAAGTATCGCCCGAGCCACGTCACCCCGTACGTCCGCGGGCGGCAAGAACGTCGCCGCATCCTTCTCGGTGTCCGCCGCGGCCTCGGCGTGGGCTGGGACGTCGCAGGATCCCTCCGTCGTGGGGGCGGCGGTACCGCACGCGCCGAAGTACAGATTATTCCGGGCGGAGTTGACGTTGCAATCCGAGGGCCTCATGTGGTGCATGTCGGTGTTGTCCTTCCCGGAGCTTCCCACGCCGTGACTGCGGGACCAGAGGTGCTCGCGATTCCAGTGCTCGCACGTCCCGAAGTCGTAGGGGTACGCGGCGATCCACGTATCGCGGTAGATGAGGTGTACGTTCTCTCCGGACGCGTCGGAATCGACGTCTATGAGGGCGTCCCAGACGTCGCCGTACGAGCGAGAGGAGTAGGGCAATTGATCGCGGTGCGTGTCCTTGATGAGGGCGTGCATGTCGGCCCGCGAGGCAGACGATGGCGAGGCGAGGGACGAGTAGTAGGTGTCGAGGTCGCAATCGGAGAAGCCGGTGCCACCGAGGCCGCCGTCGCGGCCGACGGAGGCCACGAGGAGGGCGGCGATGCTTTTCGTCGTCGGGGACATGCTGACTTGCATATTTTTGTGCCCGCCATGGATCGCGTGGCCTGGAGGGGCGGGGGCGGAGGGCGGACGGCGAACGGCGGACTAAATCTTTTTAAGATGTACTCAAATTCAAATTATATAAAATATATATTTGTTTCTTTTATTTTACAAGAATACTCATGTATCAATTATATAACTATGTACAAATGAATCAAGGAAATATTACGTACATAATTTTCATTTGTAATACTCTAGAGATGACGCAAAGCGACACAACCAGTCCTCCTCGTTCCTAGCGTCTTGCCTCCGCCTTCGCACGTGATCCGTCACGTGACCGACCGCCCGTCACTCGTTACGGACCCACACTGACGCAAAGCGACACAACCAGTCCTCCTCGTTCCTAGCGTCTTGCCTCCGCCTTTCCCAGGCGGGTTGCCTGCGTTTGTGCCTGTTGTGACACAGCTCACAATTTCACACTTACACAAAGGTACAAAACACAGGTAGCGCGAAACTTCTTGCTTAGAAGCCTCTGCTCGGGGGTTGGCTGGATCCCAGGGCACCCCGAACCTTTTCAGGCCAGGGCAGTTTGGGCCCCAGGAGCCCATGAATCACGTCGGCTTAGCCGCGCGTCGCAGCGGCCGCCGCTGGGGCCCCCTGTCGGCCAAAAACAAGGTTCAGTCGGGCCCTGCGGTGGTGGCTGCGGCCGTGGACGTCGCTCGTGTCCGTGCGGAGCGCCGTCGCCGACGGCACGTTGAAGAAGGTGTCGTGGGTCAACATCCTCGTGCTGATTCCCCTCGTGAATTCTCGGATCTGCTTCTCGATGTAGGTCAAGAAGGCGTCCGAGAGCCACCGTCCCACGAGCATGATGGAGTAGATGGGCTCGTGGGCGAGGTACATCATCATCGCCGCGGCGGCTCGGTTCGAATGGGTGCCCACTTCGGCGCTCGTGAATCCCAAGGTCTCGAAGCCGATGGCATCCACTGCCGCCCGAATGGTCACCAGTAGCTCCTTCGAGGTGAGGCGGGAGAACTTCTTCCCGTCGTGGTAGGTGTTCACAGGCCACTCCTCGTCGAATCCAGGGTAGGCCCTGATGCGTTGGACCACCCTCTTCCAGTGCTTGACTGGGCATAGCTCGTCATCGTCGGTGGCGTCCTGGGTGATGGTCTCAAACTTGTTCCCGTTCTTTTGGTCGCCGAATGTGATGGCCACGCTGTCGATCGGCTCATCGTCTAGCTTGTCGTGGGGAACTAAGTGGAGGCCGTTCCAGAAGACCACGTCCATAACGCGGACGCAATCCGTCTTACGCTCGTTGCTTCCAACCCACAAGTACTCGCAACTTCGCATCGCGAAGAAGAGGGCGCCACAGAGCAGTTCCACCAGTGCCTTGTCTCTCGCTGTCAGTGCTGTGCGGAGCAAGTGGCGGTACACGATTGGGGGCAGGGCCTTCTCGTGCTTGGCGTCTGGGTCCTTCTTCTTGTACCCCTTCGTCTGCCTGGTCACGAAGATGTGGGTCTTGCCTGCGGCGTTGAGGATGGGGCTTTGCCGACCACTTGCCAGGAAGGTCGCTGCCACAGAATCGAGGGCCGTTCGGGCAGTGGCAGCCTTGACTTGCTTCCCTTTTCCAGTCTTCCTAAAGTCACCGCATCGTACAGCATGCATGAAGACACAGCAGAAGAGTAGCGCTTCATTGCTGCTGAATCCGTCCAGGTAGGGGTCATCTTCGATGCCGATTCTGGCGAGGAAACCCAGCCAGTAATCCCAGCTGCGATCTCGCTTCTCGTGAGTCTCTCGGGTGACTCCCTCGTCCCTGGCCACCTTTGCGCCAGCGAGGCGATCCAGGAAGTAAGGGTGTCGGGCAGCTGGATGATCTTGATCTGGTGGGGTGCAAGGGAGGCATCAATGGAGGTGAGCATCGCTATCAATTCGTCATCAGATAGGTGCCAGTCTCGGGAGAGACAGTCGGTGATGAGGTTCTCCCAGCCGGGTAGGTGCTGGGAGTAGTTGCACGCCTGGTGCTCCATGACCGTGCGGGCCTGGAAGCGGGCGACTTCATTGTGGATGGGGGCGTCGACGGGGTCGTGATTGGATTTCCGTAGCCAGCCAACTGTGCTGGTGCTGTCCCCTCTGTTGAGGTAGCAGGGGAATGGGCATGGGTTTGGGTCGTTGGCGGCTTGCACGGCGGTGTCGATGGCGGATGCAATGTACTCCTTGCAGTTGAGGGTGAATGCACTGCGTTCTGCTTCGGAGAAGTAGTACCTCCACGCGATGCCGGTGAAGGGGGAGTATCCGCCGATTCCGAACTCGCATGCGTCGGAGTATGAAATCAGGGTGGGCTTGCGGTAGACGATCCGGTTCATGGAGATTCCGTCCTTGGCTGTGGTGAGGAACTCCAACCACAGCTCCATGTCGTCCTTGGCTCGGCGGGACAGGGCGACCCATCCCTTCTTGCCTGCGATGGCCTCCATGCGTCGCAGGTTCGACATGAAGTGGCGTCCGTCGGGGATGATAAAGCAGACGTGGTTCAGGCGGCCGACGAGCTGGGCGATGTCCTTGTGCTTTACTCGCCGGGCCTTCCCCAGTGTGGAGACCTGCGTCGACCAGGCCTTCCATTTATCCACGGGAAGGGCCACTGTGAGGCGCCTCGTATCCACCACCCAACCGAGGAATGTAATGATCTCGCAAAGTCCTCCCTCCGCCATCATCTTTCGGATGGATGTTGGGTCAGGCCTCCCGATGGGTTCGAGCAGACCTGCGAGGGGGCGGAAGATGAGATAAAAGGCCATGACCACTGCTTGCCGCGCTCGAATGACCATATCCCAATTCCATTTTGCTGCAAGGACGGCGGTGGCCCCGTCGTCAATGTACCCTTCGGCTCCCCCCAGGCACTCGTTGGGGATGGGCAGGTCGACCTCCTCTGTTGTTCCGTATGGGATGTCATCGTCCAGGATCGTCGGGGGTGGTAGCTTGTCGTCGTATGGCGACGGGAGGGTGACGGGGTTCCATTGTTTGCAGTGAATCAAATCGTTGGCGAGGTCAAAGGCGGATTCCGAAGTGATGCAAAAATGGGGAGGGGCGGGGCTGGACCCGAAGGGGAGCCTGGTGAGGAGGATTCCAATCTCCTCCGCCGACTCCACGTAGTTTCCATTCCACATTCGGTCGAGAAACCAGATGGCAATGCATTTGGCGGCAATGCTTGCCTTCGTGTGGAGGCGACGGTACGCTTTTTCGATGTCAAACTTGTTGCACAAAATTGGTTCGTCGGGGTGGAGCATCCTGATGAAGAAAACAAGGTGCACGAACCGCATGAAGGCATGTCCGTACATGACCTTGGGGCACTCTTCCTCCCGCACACGTTGGTTGACCGAGAGGCCCCGCCGTTTGTTGTGCGAGAGGTCGTGTGTGACCCTCTTCTTCGGGATCGGCTCGCCGCGTTCATTGATGGTCCACTGGTCCTGGCACCCCACTGGGTAGACTTCTGCGCCCTTCAGGTGCTTGACGCAGTCTATCGTCAGTGGGATGCCAAAACCGAGCTCGACGTCGCTTGTCATGGTGGCAGTGACGTGGGCTCGCTTCTCAGTGGTCAGGGCCGACTTGTGGTTGCCCTTCTCGATGGTGTCGAGCATGGTCTGGCGCCTGGTGTCCTCGTCGATGGGCTCGATGGGGTAGTCGATCCCCTCAAGCAGGTTCTGCTTGAAGGTCTCGAAGGTGGGGTGGTGACGGAGCAGGGGATCAACAGTCCTGTAGAAACCATCCCAGTCGCCTGGTGGCGGTAGGGAGGAGGGTG
>JALLBE010002791.1:0-13691 GCA_036939795.1 Thalassiosira mediterranea | reverse complement strand
TGGCCCCACAGGCTGCAGTGGATCCTGTGAAAATGGCCCAAACTGGACTGTGTCTTGGCAATGTAAATGGTGCTGCTGCCTTCCAATCTTGGCTATAATTCTTAAATATTTAAAGCTTTGGAATTGGCCAGTTCTCGAATTTAAGATGAATATTACTAGTAATCTGAAAATAAGATGAACCATGTAAAGTCAAATACAATGTCAATATACTGGTACAAATTTTCATGAATTTGGATGCAAATTTTGTGTGTGGTACAGGTTGCATTTTAGCAGCACATTGGCACCGACTGCTTCTGCCACTACCTGGACTCTTGGTGTTGCCACTTTGGGCATTGCTTCCGCTTCCATACCTCGTCTTTTTGGATGCCCGCCCTTCTACTTTTTGCTCCGCTGACTGCAGCCCTAGTTGCTGTCGCTTCTGTAGCCCTTCACGTTGCCCCACAATTATGTATCCGCTGTCGTTGCTGCTCCAGCTGCCCACCCTGCCCTTGCTGCTTCTGCTGCCATCGTTTCTGCCTCTTCTGCTGCCTCCACTGCCCCCATCACTGCCGCTTCCGCTGCTGTCGCTGCCGCTTCCATTTCCATTGCCGCCTTCACCCGAGCATTCGCCACCCCATGGCTGCGATGGAGAGGTACAAGTGACACGCCAAGGATGGGCTTATTGAGGGAGGAGGTGTAATGGCCCCACTTCATCATTGTGGTACATAGGCGTACACGGCAGCCTGGTATGGTATGGATGGTTCACGTTCATTCATTTTGCTTGTTGGTCGCTGTGGACACACGGCAGCTTAGGTGGCGCCCTGTTGTGCATGGTGGCTGATAAGCAAATGCTGATGGCCCAATGATTGGCCACTGTTGTCAACACACCGCTGACTCTGTGATGGAGGAGGTCGTGAACGAGGTGGCGAGGATGTCCCGGTCCCAGAGGAAGTTTATGAAGAAAAGAGATGTGAACTGTGATTGCGATGAACTGAGTGAAGGAGAATGTGGAAACGCCAGCAATAGTGCACTGGAGCCATTAAGGCTGGTTGAAGCTCTATGCCTTGAGGACCGGCAATGACATGCAAGTCTCCAGCCCAACTACGTAAGGAATCACGATACAAAGCTGGTACATATGTAGCTGAGACACCCAGATGAGAAGTTCCAGGTGGAACTTGGAAGGACAAGTTGGGATAGAGTTGGCAGCAAGTTTTCTCCACGAGGGGGAATTATGAGAAATACCGTGAATATCTTTTGAATATCATGTACATTCATGGGAACTCAATACTCTTTCATTCAAAGACAGGATCTTCTTCGTCTTCCTCAAAAGACTGACATGAGAATAAATCTTGGCGGAGGAATATGTAAATACTAACAATCTTTAGACATATCCGGTACTCATGTCGTGACATCTACATACTAAAATGCAATCATTTGCCCTGCACTTCAGTAAGAACATCATGTCGAAACCATGGTCGAAAGCTTCGTTCATCCGACTCAACCGTTATCGGTTCTCACATTTTGAGCAATTCAAATCAATTTTGTTTCCTACCAACAGTTGCACATGCGATCGGCGCGGCACACACAGGCATCACGCACCATGGCCATGGCGGCGGCCATGACGACCGACACCGCCGGCGCCGGCCGCCCTGAGAGCCCCTGAATGAGGTAGGCATTGATTGATTGCACCGATCTGTTCGTTCGTTGGGGCGACTCGATCAGAGTCTCGCGCGCAGCTCGCATCACGTCGGCCGACACGTAGCATCGTCACCGGTAGGTCTGAAGCCATGGAGCTCGTCTTCACCCCCGACCCCGAGGAGACGCCGCCGCCGCCGCCGTCGTCGTACGCGCACGGCAACAACAACGTCGTCGTCGGCGGCGACCGCACCCGCAACGCCTCCGCCGCATCGGCCTCGGCCGCGTCCGAAGACACCTACGCGGGACGCGCCGGCGCTTTCTTCGGCGCGATCTTCGGCAACCCCCTCGCGGCGTTGGTGCCCGAAGACTACGCTCGAAATAGTAATGCCCCGCCTCCTCGAAATAGTAATGCCCCGCCTCCTCCTCCTCCGCCTCCGTATCCGATGCCTCCGTCGAGATCCCACGAGCAGCAGCATCAACATCAGCACCAGCAACGACAATTGCAACGGCAGCAGCAGGTCGAGGACACGAGACCGCGATGGCAGCAGCTGCAAGAACCGCAGCAGCAGCACCAGCACCAGCCGTCGCATCACGATCTGCACCTGACCGAGGAGCGTACCGCCCTAACTGCCTCCGACGGTGCTACCGACGACGCGTCGAGCGAGAAGAAGAAGAAGAAGCGCGGTTGGTTCGGCCGCCGCGGCGGAAGCGCCCCCGCCGCCGTCGCCGCGGCAGCAGCAGCCACGACGTCGGCGGGCGACAGCAACGCCGCGCCCCCGCCCTCGGCGTTCAAGAACTCCTCCACCGAAGACGACGAAGTTCTCTGCGTCGATTCCGACGGCGGGGCGAACGTCGACCACAGTTCCAAGGGTCCGGCGACGGAGGAGGAGAAGAAGCGTCGTCGAGGGTGCGGCACCAAGCTCCTGATCCTCCTAGTCGTCCTGGCCATCCTGCTGGTGGTGGCGGGAGGAGTCGTCGTGGGACGGAACGCGAGCCTGCTGCAGAGGAGCAACAAGGCCATGGCGATGACCGGGCCGACGTTGGAGCAGTGCATGGCGGACGAGGACTTTCGGGAGATGATCGCGGAGTGGGAGAAAGACGGCGACGACGACGACGAGGAGGAGGAGGTCGAGGAGGAGTCGGCGGAGGACGTTGCCGCCGAAGATGCCTCCGAAGCTGTGTACGGCTATCCTCTCGAGGAGGAGTCGGCGGAGGACGCTGACGAAGATGCCTCCAATGCGTTGTACGGCGATCCTCTCGAGGAGGAGGACAGCGCGTGGCGCGATCGTTCCCTTCGCCGCGGCGGGAGGATCCTCGGCAAGATCGAGGCCGGATGGGGCGGCGACGGCTACGTCGCCTCCTCCTCCAGCGCCACCGAGTCGGGCACCGGAGGAGGGGGGGTCATGCAAGTCCGATCCACCGATCATCCCTTCCTCGTCTCCATCGGCCTCGGCAAGCAACGATCGTCCCGCAAGCAGCACATATGCTCGGGGACGCTAATTTCCAAATCCGTCGTCCTCACCGCCGCTCACTGCTTCACGGATCAGTACGACGGATCGTTCAGCCCGCTCGATTACGTCGACGTCGATCGGCACGACCTCACGAAGGACGACGGCGGCGTAGTGAGGGTGTTCATAAATTCGAACGACGCCGTGAGGCATCCGTCGTTCGATCACAGGAAGTTGGAGCACGACTTCGCCCTGGTCTTCCTCGACGGGAGGGAGGCGCTTACGACCGCGAAGAACAGGGCGTTCATGCCCATCAACGGCGACTCGGACACTCCCGATTCGAACGTCGAGGGAGCGCTGACCGCGCTGGGATGGGGTTGGACCCATTCCGACCCGCACGACAATGCCGAGGTGCCGCACGCGGCCAGGTTGGACTACGTGTCCAACAAAGCATGCATGGAGAATCCGTACCAGTGGAAGGAGGGTAGGATCGATGATACGATGATGTGCGCGTATGCGGAAGACACCAAGGCATTCTGCAATTTGGACTCGGGTACGTTAATTCACAGTTTCAGCTTCGAGCTCACTAATTATGCATCCACACACGCTCACACACGCTTTTGCACCATGAAACGCAGGCGCGCCTATCATCGCCAAGACCGACAGAGGCAAGATGGTGCAGGTGGGCGTGTCGAGCTTCATCTACAAGAAGGGCAACCACGGTACGTTCGTCGGCTGGGATGGTCATCTTGACGTTTGCAACTCGTACTGTCCTTCTCGCTCACATTTCATCGATTTTGCCGGTTGAAACGAAATGACGAATCGGCTCAGCTTGTGACTCGAAGAACTACCCCAACGTCTTCGCAAGGGTCAGCGAGGGGTACGAGTGGATCCGAAAGACCGCCTGCGAGCGCACCGGCGAGCTGTGCCCGGAAACCACGAAGCCCACGGCGAAGCCGACGACCGCGACGCCCACGCGGCAGCCAACCGCCAAGAGCTCCAAGACGTCGACCTCCAAGGCGTCGAAGGAGACCGCGGCAAAGAGCTCCAAGGCCAAGAGCTCCAAGACCTGCGACGATGCCTCCATGTCCATGTCCATCGCGTCGAAGTCGAGCAAGGCCAAGTCCGGCAAGTCCCTCTCCGTCCCGTCGAAGTCCAGCAAGTCTGAGGAGACCGCGGGCGACGACGGGCGGGAATTGCGGACGAGCGCCGCGCCCACCACGACGCCGACCGCCAGCAAGTCGGCGAAGTCTTCGAAATCGGCAAAGGCTTCCTCCTCCATGAGCATGGACGGCAAGTCTTCCAAGGGGAGCAAGATGTGTCATGCCAAGACCGCCAAGTCGGAGGAGGAGGAGAACTTCTACAAGCAGTGCGAGATGATGTACAGGGAGGCAACGAAGGCTTCGAAGGCGAAGTCGGCCAAGTCAGTGAAGTCGGGGAAGGGATCATCGATGAGCATCGACAGCAAGTCGGCGAAGTCGGCGAAGGGATCATCCATGAGCATGCAGGGATCGAAGTCCGGCAAAGCTACATAGCGGAGGTGACGGCCGAGGTTGATTGGAGGTGGTTGGCAAAAGCAATCATTTTGGATATAGTGTACATGTTTTCATGTTGATGTGGAAGTATCCTGATTCAGACCCCCGAGGCATTCGTCGGGAGAGATACGTCGTGATGTCCTGGGGTGTTTCTCTGTGACACATTTGTATTGAGCTATTGGCCTGTTGAACCGTGAAGAATAGGTGTTCGAGGCAAAGGCAGAGGTGAAAGCACCCCAATTGATGGCAAGAATTATGATTTAATGCAAGAATTCTGATGTATCAACCGGGAGACAGTGCAGGGGTGATGCTGGTGGTTACGAATGCTGATAGGTCCATGTGTGTTTTGCTTTTCGAGCTGTTGACCTGATCAATTCAATGGATGCAGGTGTTCGATGCAACCACATGGAGAATATGGAGATACTAATGTACCAATATAATTTTAGCAGTTAAAGTATTCATCACATATCAAACTACCATTGGCATTGCTGCGCCCCAAGAGGAAAAATATGCATTTATTATTGCAGTAGTGGTAATTCTAACAGTATCAAAATTGCCGTGCAGCTATGCATCAGTAGTCATGACATGAATAGTCAATGCATCATTAGTTGATGCATCATGAGCATGATAATGTATTAGTAGCTGTGCATTCGTAGTCAGTGCAGTAGTAGCCAATGTATTAGTAGTCGCTACAAGGGGTTAAAGTTAAAGGAGACAGGAAAATGGCCCATTCAGAGGAATAGGATGAAGCGTAGTTAATGGTGAAATGAATATGGATGGCAATTAAAGGGAGGGATTTGTTTGGGGTGAATTTGGTGATATTGGATGTATTTGAAAAGTAGAGTGAACAAATATTATCTTGGAGCAAGATGTGATGATTAGCATTGTTGAAGCTGCTCAAAGTATATCTTTCATTCATGTCAAGATCCGCTATTCTGCCATTAGCCAACGGGCTGAACATATATATAATTTTCGAATTAGTCAGTACAAACGAGGTATCTACAAAATTATTGTCATTGCAGGCGCCTCTGCATTTCAGACACCAGCATGCTCGCTTTGCCACGGTCCCCCCCATTTTGCCTCCCCCCTTCTAACTTCAATGTATGCTCATTTTCTAACTTTCGCTTCATGAGGCCTTATATCAAAATGAATTGCCGCCCCCTCCTGAACCGTTCTCAATAGATCGAACCTAGATATCCGGATCCGGCACCGGGGACGCGCCTGCCCCCGCAGCGCTGCTTCCCGGCATGTCCGGCTTGCTCAGGTCGTTCGCCCCGCTCGTCCTCTGCTTCTTCTGCGCCGGCTCCGGAATCAGGTCCGCCGCCGCCTTGAGCACCGGGATGCACAAGCTGGGATAGTGCTTCATCTCCTCCTGGAACGCCACGCTCCCCGTGACCTCCCTGTAATTGTCCATGATGAACTCGAGGCAGCTCTTGGACAGCCTCTTCGCATGGAAGTCGTCCGTGGCGCAGTACATGCGCGCCACGGTGTTTATCTTCATGTGGCTGCGAATGAGCTCGTGCTCCACGAGCCGCTTCAGGTCGCGCAGCTGCCACATGTCCGCCAGGTGCAGCAGGCTCAGCAGCTCGTCCGTCGTGGCCCCGTGGGACGTCGCCCCCCCCAGCTTCGCCGAAACCTGCAGGCACTCGATCCGGTTCGTGTACAGGAACTCCAGCATGAGGCGGACTATCTTGGGCGAGAAGATGGGCTCCACGCGTATGACGCACTCGGTCGACTCGCGGAAGGTCCCGATCCGCTGCCCCGCCGAGTTCTCCCCCGCGTTCTTGCGGAAGAGCGCCTTGAAGTAGTCCGCCCTCGCCGTGAGGACGCACTTGTGCGCGCGGATCTCTACGAGTTCGTCGTCGCGGTCGTCGCCGTCGTCGTCCGCGGAGGAGGGCTCCGATTTGATGCCGGCCGCGGCGGAAGCGCTGCTGGCGGCTGTGCCGTCCTTCCTCCGCTTCGCGCCCGCCGAGGGCGTGGCCGCGGCGCTGGGGGGCGGCGTGGGATGGACCAGGAACAGTGTGTCCATGTGCTCTTCGTCATCGAGCAGCTCCTTCATGTCCTTGAAGAATTCGGAATCGTCCGCGGCCGGCTCGGGCGGGTCAGGCTTCCTCTTTTTCCGGACCATGATTATGTCTCCCCGTTGTAGCTGGACCGTCTCTGGCGTGTCTTCATTTTCTAAGGGATTGACGAAGTAATATTCCAGGTCGTCCTTGCGCAGCCCGTGGTACTTGGCGTAGTGCCGGAACAGGGAGGAGAAGCGCTGGGTCTTGAGCATGAGGCAGGAGTAGTTGGTGTCGGCGGTGACTCGTCGGATCGTGTTCTCAGACCCAGTGAGGTAGAGGTCCTCCTCGGCCTTGACGGTGAACTCCACGTGCTCGCCGTTCATCTGCCCGTTGCCACCGCCCCCGCCTCCCTGTCTGCCAGCATTGTTCGCCATGGTGATGGGTCTACCTCCCTTGGTGGATGTGGACGGGGGTCGCTACTGATGTCGGCAACGGTTGTTCTCGAGCGACAACGACTCGAAAAAATGAAATGCTGTGCGGTGCGGCGCGCCGTCTTCTTCCATCATGTTCGTTTGCCTGCGCGCGACTCCTCTGCGCGACTCCGTTTCTCGCTTCTTGGCCGTTACACCTCAATAGTGAAATCAATGATCAGAGTGTTATGTCCAATTTTCTTTTTTCATTTTTGAAATTCAAATATTTCCTTTTTTCGTTCACATATCAATGAAAAATAATGTGAAAAATAAATCAAGAGCAAGAGCAAGAGCAATGGTGAAGGCAAGGGGCAGAGGCAGAGGAATAGGAGAGCTCATCCTGTATCACATGTTGTATTATCTAGGTAATCCAATGAACAATTTATTATTATCAGGAAAATATCGTACTACACTTTCGCTCGATATTTTGCACTGCATAGTAGGACACCATCCCAGGGACTCCAACAACTTCGTTCTTCGTCTTCGTTACGGTTGCCACCACATCACCTTCACCTTGATCTGGCCCATATGTCAGATATAATGTGATAAATAATTAACAACACACAAAAACACATCAGAGAACAGCAAGTATCATATCAAGAGCAATGGAGAAGGGGCAGAGGCAGAGGAGAGCTTTATCCTTGTATTGTATTACAATTGTATGTTGTATTTGTATTATAATTATACCAATGAACACAAACAATTGCCAGTGATTTAGGTAGAGGTAGATGTTGATGTCCAATCCATTACCAGTACCAGAAAATAATATTTTTGCTCAATATTTGTTTGCGCTGCATAGAACTATCCCAGGGCCATGGCCAGGGGCTTCAACTTCGCTGCCGTTACCACCAGCATATCACCTAGATCTGGCCCATATGTCAGATGCCAGGTTTTGCGTTAGAGTACAATTATGGCCATACCACTTTTCATTATTGATACAATTTAGCACCACAGTCACAACCGCAGCTTTATTATTATTATCAGACCGAAGCTTGCTAGGTCTCTTCCTCGAATTTTATTGTGATGATGATGGTCGCAAGACGAAGGAGTTAGTATATTTTCCTATGTCTACATGCGCGCACGAGACTTAGAGTGTAAAAACTTTGTGCTGCCAAATACTTTCCGACGAACATTTTCGTACAAATGTACTCTCCCGTGACAAACGGTCGACCCTCCGACATACAGGGGTGTCAAATCTTTTGTAATGTCAAAAAACTATTGGCTGTCAAATCAATTGCCCTCTTGACCGATGAGAGCCCAAAAAAATGCTTCAGTCTGCTGGGATGAGCAGCGGCTACCTAGTTATTATTCTGTTTCTGTCCTCACTACATGATCAGATGAACAATAATATTGCATCATCTTTCATCCTGTGGCATATATTACTAGGTATTGCTATTGCTATTGCTCAGTACCTCTGGCTCTGGAAACATATTTTTCAAGGATGGAGAGGCACTCCCATGAATGATGGTGACCAACTGTTATGTGTTATGAGGAAGATACTGCCAAAAACCCTTGTTATTGTTAGCCACCAGCCACTAACTTGGACATGAACATGAAGCATGAAGTGATGGTGGCTCACAAACACAAAATATGTGGGACAAATTAATAACAAAGCAAAAGCAATGCTATGTTTATGTGTATACGGAAGCAGTTGATATGTATGAAAATGAAATGTAGAGAAGCCGATGGAACGGAGAGGGTACGGATCTCAATAAAATCGAATGGTACACATACACATGTATCACTATACACTTACAATTACAATATCGTACTGACCTAGGCCTCTATTAGCGCTCTATCTAGATCTAGGTAGTCCAGCTTCCACTTCCACACTTCCAGTTTCCTCACAGGTCATATATGTAGAGTATGAATATGAGTATAAAAGTAAAAGGTCCATACAAATACAACTACAACCGCACCCCTGCCCCTGCCCCTGCCCCTGCCCCTGCCCCTGCCATACATGACCATCGGATGGAAATGGGACCACACCCAAAACTGCATAGTCTGGCCCAAGCACTTTGCCTTGCTCTCAACTCTCATAAGCAGTTATGTAGGCGGAGGCGGCAGTGATACCAACTGTGAAGGACAGGCTGGTGGATGGATTTTGGAGCAGGAGATTTTTTGTGACAAGCCCTGTGTGGGGATAGAACGGCATCGATGCTAAATTGAGTAAATTAGCATGCTAGGACCACTACATAACTACTAACTACATCCAACAAATCGTCTAAATGGACTTACATCTCCTCTAATTACGTACCATACTATTCCAATTCGAAGTAAAGCCGCCTCAGCCACAAAGTTGGACAACTCCGCCTGAGCCCTTTCTCCAGCCACGCACGGCGCACGGCACACACGGCACACGGCCACTTCGCCTTCGCCTCGCTCCGCTCCGCTCTCCGCTCCGAAGCCGCCCCGCCCCCCGCCCGCACCGGCCTTCGCGACCCGCTTGCGGACATTCACCCGAGAGAGGGGAGGTTGAACGAGAACGGCATGGCTGGACCTGTATGAACGACGTCGAATGATTGGTCACTCCGTCTGGGCGTTGGACGTTTCGCGGGCACAATAACGTGATCCTTATGTATTGCTGAGGAGACTAGAGACGTAGACGCGCATCCACCCTTGAGCTCGGCCATACACATCGAGCTGCGATGAAGACTTATTGCGCCTTAGGCTTTGGCAACAACTTTTTCTATCCGCTGGGAGACGACTCGCTGACCATTCCGCCGGACCTTGTGACCGAGCGGACGGAGGGCGAGAGTCAAAGTGACGATGGCGACAAGTGCGATGAAAAGGGGGAGGGCGAGCCGCTGGCGGAGACTCACGTGAGCTTACTGGCCATTAATCCCAAAGCCGGCGGCCAGGGAGAAAGTGATGAAAGCGGCCACGAGTTCTCGTCTGCAGGCGAATGGCTTCGGTCTCACCTGCCGTCACCTGCTGCGACCAACAAGAACACGGAGTTTTCCACTAACTCGAAGCCGTTGGTATCGTGCGGCGTTACCCACTCATCTTTCGTTCTGCCCAAGGACAATACGCCATCGTCGGATGTGGCGGCCTCGGGAGAGGCTCACCTAGTGGGCACCATCTTCGGGCATGCATACCAAAAGCTGACGCTACAACCGACGAGGCTCCCATTGCGAATCACGCGCATATCTAGCGGCCGGAGGCACGTGCTGGCGCTGACTGAGGGAGCCGCCGAAGGCAAGGGCGTAGTTCTGAGCTGGGGAGCGGGGCACTTTGGACAACTCGGCCACGGGCCAGACTTGACAAGCTGCCTGGAGCCTCGGATTGTGGAACGACTGCTACCGCACATCGTGGGGGGCAGCGTCATTGAAATAGCAGCGGGGGGGCTGCACTCGGCCGCTATTGTAGCCAATGCGTCATCGAGGAAGAAAACTTACCAGCCCTCGAATGGAGAGTCGAGAGATCACATAGTTGTTCGGGAAACCAAAACCTTTGCATGGGGATCGAATCGCAAGGGTCAATGCGGAATTGACGGTGGAAAATGTGCAACCGTGCCGGAGCCACTACCTGTCGTTACGGTAAAAAGAGGAGAAATGGCCAAAACAGATAGTGACGGTTCTGGTAAATCTGATCCTCTGAACAAGAATGTTTATTTCGAGAAGTTAGCGATGGGTCGCCTACACACGGTGGGGTTGACGACATATGGGGAGGTATATACATGGGGCAGCACGTCTATGGGACGGTGCGGTCACAACTCCCTGGATTCAGGTAGGGGAAGCGACCGACGATTTGTTCAACAGCCACGCCAGGTGACAGCGCTCCGAAACGTCGAAATTGCGGCTATTTCAGCTGGTGCTGCACACACTCTCGCTCTTTCTAGAGGAGGCAGAGTATTTGCCTGGGGTGCTGGAGGTGATGGACAATGCGGTCAGGGTCATGCAGGAAATTTGTTCTCACCACGCGCTGTCCATGGACTTCCAAATGGCAGAAAAGCAAACAAGGAAGAAGGGCAAATGCCACACGTTAATAGCGAGGTTGCCATGCAGGTCGCGATGGAAGAAGAGGCGCTGTCGAAGCAACTGTCATTGAGTCAAATAAGCAGCTCTCCTCCCCCGGCAGAGTTGAAACATGAGAAAGTCGTCTCAATACATGCATCGGGATGCTACTCTGCAGCGATTACAGCTCGTGGAGAACTTTATACATGGGGTTATGGCAGTGGAGCCGCCCTTGGACATCCTGTCCCACCTGAGGAATCTGACTTGCCACTCATCCCAATCATTGAAGGTAATCAATACTCAACTTCAACAGCAGCAAAAGTTTATCCAGAGGGAGGGAATGAAGAGAACCCAATTCAAACTTGCCGGTGCTTTGATACTGACCTGAATGTCATGCTGCCGCGAAGAGTTGAATGCACCAGAATGCTGGGTTTGCATGTAGAAGATGTCGCTATGGGGCCGGGCCACATGATTCTTGTATGTTCAGCATATGGTAACTCTGATGGCAATGGGTCTTCCAATAAAGTTGGATCAGGGCAGGCGTTGGACAATGGCGCAGGAGGAGGCCAAGAACATCAAACTTATCAAAGTCTTTCTAGTCGCGCGGGAGGAGATAAACCATCGGGTGCATCTGGGTCAGGGCAACCTTTGAGTCAGTCATACCCTGGTGCCAACGCCAACATAGAGCAGCCCTTGGTTGATATTGACACGGTCAATTCGTTAGATATGAATGAAAGCCCACAGGGCACAAAAAATGATAGGAGACGGCACTCCACAGGCTGGATGGCAAAAATTAAATCACCACGCAAAAGTGCATCCTCGAGTAAATCATTGAAAGGACCAGAAAGTACGAAGAGGAAGTCTTTCATGAACATGGGCAAGATGTTTGATGTTACGCTTCGGCGTGGGGAAAAATGACCTGATCAATTTTGGAAATACAGTTTGGAAGGCAGAGAGAGAGGATGTTATCTTTCGATGCCTCCGCCTTCACATAGGTAGCTACGAATTCGTTAGATATGAATGAAAGCCCACAGGGCACAAAAAATGATAGGAGACGGCACTCCACAGGCTGGATGGCAAAAATTAAATCACCACGCAAAAGTGCATCCTCGAGTAAATCATTGAAAGGACCAGAAAGTACGAAGAGGAAGTCTTTCATGAACATGGGCAAGATGTTTGATGTTACGCTTCGGCGTGGGGAAAAATGACCTGATCAATTTTGGAAATACAGTTTGGAAGGCAGAGAGAGAGGATGTTATCTTTCGATGCCTCCGCCTTCACATAGGTAGCTACGGTATTAATACGATCAATTTCCCCCTCAATTTGAACGAGTTGATGGATGGTCACAATATTCCTGGAGACTCATGATATAAATGGGACACTAATGAAGACATTACCCAGTCTCTGTAACAGATACCTCTGTCCGTGTCAAAGTTGTGCTGACTCTACTCTATAGTTAGGACTTGCAAATGCATGGTTTTTTAGAAGGCCTCACACCTGCCTCATTTCAAAATTACCCTGTACCTGTACGCAACGGTTAGCATGAAACCAGAGTGTATCAAGTGTTTACAAAACAAAGCATCATCCACCTTTCAGTAGCCAGCTGTCCAAATCAAAGCAGCCTCTGTATCAATTGCATGTTTTCTGCATCCCTGACTTTTGTGAAAATTATCAGTCTGGTAAGAGTAATATGTCCACACCCACACTGATGGATGTGAGGCTCACCACCACCAGAGGCAAAGGTATTGCTCTCACTCCCAACTATCATACTTGATAATATTGATGCATTTCATAAACACTGAGCTGGTACCACTGGTAGAACAACGACCACTTACTGTTACTGTCATCATCTCTTTTGCTCATTTTAACGTACCACAGATAGAAGTACTCATTGTGAAATATCTTGTGACACATTGATATTGTTATGTAGAACTACCAACAAATACAACAATAGTCTTCTTGATAAAATGGAAATTATTGACAAAACTAAACATATAAATAAAACTCTTTCCTCTCATCGTTTCACCACGTCAGACACTCGCATTCTTATTCTCAGCCTCAGCTCAGCTATTACTAAATCACGTTTTTTAAACGAAGTTTGTAGTCGGTCATTGATCAATCAGAGTTTGGGGATCATAACTTTTGCTCCCACTTGCCATGGTTCAACTTTTGACCACTGAGTCCTGGGCCATGGTACCGACACTGAATGCCTTTTCAACACCGACACATCTCACACCCACACCTCATACTTCCTAGGCCAAGGCACGGTTCTTGCTGTAAGTGTAAGGGTAAAAGTAAAACGATAATGATAATGCAGAGACTAATGCTTCCAGAGACCAGACCATCAACCATGTTGCCATCCACCATATTTCCATCCCTTCATTACATAGACAATTGTGTTTGAAATCAAACGGGGATGATGGTTGACCATGACTGTCACTGTCTCCCCCCCCCACCCTTGCCCCTGCTCTCTAGCTCGTGCTCCTACCAACTCCTCCTACCACTACTACTACTACTACACCGATACACCTTGATATTGATCAGAGTCATAAATCGTGCCTCATGATGCCGTACCTCATCATGTTCTCACCCATTGTTGCCAAGGCTCACCTGCAACTGAGCACATAGCTCTGCTTTTTGCCAGGGTGAGTTTTACAAT
>JALLBE010002788.1:0-11804 GCA_036939795.1 Thalassiosira mediterranea | reverse complement strand
CATCCCTTCGTTCTGATGTTGATTGTCAACTGGCATTTTTATGAAGCTGCATGCTGCAGATGCAGGATGCAGGAAGCTGGAAGCTGCTGGAAGCACCAACGGAAGCAAGATGCAGAGATCAGAGATGCATTAATCCAAGGTTAATGGAATAACATAACTAATTTCATTTACATAACAAAATTTAATCTACATAAATTATTTAACCATCTATTTTAACATTATAATTGATACATAACGATTCACTTATAGCTAATTGAAAACACACAATCCACAATCACAACCGCAAGATTGCCACGATACATACATACCATTTATTGCTGCAATGGAGAAAGAGCACTTCATGTGAACTAGATAACGGTTAGGTAGGTGGGGTGTCCACCCCCCGATGCTCGCCTAAAATTGCAGCAAGATACGAGCGGCTACGAGGCTTCTACGGGAGAGGCTTTCGGAGTCTACGGGATGACGGAGAGGATTGTTGGAGCGCGAAGCGAGGGGTGTGGCCGAAGAGGACGGCGACGGCCATGCACTGAAATCGACGGGTTCGTTGCGGTGCACCACCATGCGCTGCCAGATGGAGTTCATCTCATGATGACCGATAAAGCCAAAGCCCATTGATTTTGTTGAGAGTAACTGCCAAGGGACGAAAAATGATGCTATCCACACCTCAGCATCCTCAGCGGAGCATCTCCCCACCCTCCCCGTGGTCCTTCCGCACCCCTACCGCGGCCTCCTCCTCCTCCCCGTCCGCGCGGAAGAATAAACGACTTTCCTCTCCCCGCTGCCAACCCCCCCAGCGTCGCGAGGAAGACCTGCCGTCACGGACCATGACCGCGGCACAATACGTGCGCATACACGCCAACGCCAGCCCGGCCAAACTGCGGGCCATCGTTTCCCGCGTGATATTCGCGCACGATGATGTCGACTACCTGAAACGGCTCGTGGGGGACGTGGGCGGGATGGATTACGTGTTCAGATTCCTTTGGTACGACGGTCCCGCCCCCGCGGCCGGCGGCGGCGACGAAGGCGGGCCCGGAGGCGAGGAGAGCCGCGAGGGCGCGGCCGACAGCAGCCGGCTTAGGTCCGATGGCCCCTCCCGAGAAGGAGATGCTGCGCAGCGCGGACGCACCTGGATCCAGCACTGCTGCTACCACGACGCACACCAGTGCCTGGAGTGGATATTCAAGGAGATCGTGCGCAACCACCTGTTCAGGCACCGTCAGCACCTGGAGATGTTGAAGGAGCAGCGACAGCGGCTCACCGACATGTCGATCGCTGCTGGTAGCTCTGAACGACAGAGCGATTTGAGCAGTATCGAAAATAGCAATGGAAAGTCAGGCTCTGTAGGGGCTGGTGGCGAAGAAGAGGATGGTGCTGGAGAGCAAAAGAAGCTGGTCGATATTATTCAGCAGCTGTTAGAGTATCCTTCATCTTCCTACTGTGCAATACACTATGTTTCTGTGGGTGAGTTCATCTCGATGGGATGTGCCATAGCAGAGTCGTCGACTGTTCTGACTTTTCGGATGCACTGTTTGTACTCATCAACTACTTGTATCAGCAACCCTGCGAAACTCGCACCATTGCCTCTCTCTTTTGATTGAGTATGGTGGACTTGATCCAAATATCCCCATCAATGACCATGGTGCCACGGCTGCACACCTCGCCGCCTGGAAAGACCATGTGGAATGCTTGCGTGTGTTGCGGTCTGGCACATATGCTTGCAGATTTGATGGAGACGACGATGATTTGGACGATGAAATCAGCCTGCAGAGCACAGAGACCAGTGGGGCCGATGATTGTGGGGACGAGAATGACTTCCCTAACCGTGAGGCGTATTCCTCACTGCTCACCGCACCAGTTGGGAATGTACTGACGTGGACTGGCAAGTGGAACATGATCAATGAATTGGGAGAGACCCCAGTTCATGTTGCTGCCAGGGCAGGTTGCACAGAGTCCATGGAGTTCTTTCTGGATTTGGCGGTCGCAGCGGCCACGAAAACATTTCATGAAGAAGCTGCAACAGATGAAGATCACACCATCGATTTTTCAATGCGAAACAAAGACGGATTGGATGTCGCCGCGGTGGCTGCAAAGCATGGCCAGTCAGAGATCATTACACTCATTTGGAGGGCAATTGATCGACTTCTTGATGCATCAATTGATGGGCCTATTGACTTGGCCTCTCCTCCACAGTCAGCAGATTTTTGGCAGAACACACTTTCCTACTTCCAACCACAACAACAGGATCATGGCTCATCATTAAAGTCATCATTGAAGATGATGATATCACCTCAACATTTGACATCAGCTCCACAGTCGCCTGGAGGTGCCAATCGTCGCAGGACTCATTCTGAGCCTGCTAATATCTCCTCAAGAAAACTAGTATCAAGTCCAGACAGGAGCCTCCCACAGTCTCCAGCTGACCCCTCCTATCAACAGCAGTGCTTACCTCATTTCTTCCCATCACTCAATCTACGAAACTCACTGGAAAAGCATAATCACGAAATGCCGATACACATAGCTGCACGTTTTGGACATTGCAACGTCATCGAAGCTTTATTCAAGAGTGGAAATTGTGATACTGCAGCACGCGACTCACTTGGCCAAACAGCATTGCATCTTGCCGCCTTGGAAGGGCGCGTGGATGCTTGCCAGCTATTTGTGTACTTGGCAGGAGATGACTTCGAAAACAACTTCGATGTGGTCGACATTTTTGGCCGCACACCTCTGTACATTGCTTGCTCCATGGGAAATTCTCCTCTAGCTAGGATCCTCGTATCTGCTTCCAACTGGAAAGTCATTTGCCACGAGAGGAAGAAAGCTCCAGAAGGGCCATTGTTTGTTGATGTGGCGCGCCAACCAGCTCTTCATGCAGCAGTAGTGAAGGACCATGTCAATACTGTGAGCGAGATGTTGGAAAGCGGTGTTGACGTAGATCAAACAGATGTTGACGGGAGGTCGGCGATCAGTGCTGCCGCAAAACTTGGCTACCTAGAAATGTGTGAAATGTTAATCCGACACGGTGCTAATGTGAACAAGAGGTAAGTCCATGACGAAACAACGTCCAGCAACATTTTGCACGCGAATCTCAACTTACACCATTCACCTGTTTGTGACACTTGATTTTAGATCAACTCGGGGTAAGTTTGAGCATTATCAAATCAACGTGGTACCACATCTATTTTTTGTGCCCAATTTCCCCCTGCTCACACCTACGATACTCTTTGACATGTCTATTAGGAGGTCCAACTCCATATCAAAAAGCAAAGAAGTACAAACACCTAGATGTTGCAGATTTGCTCTATGAATTTGGCGGCAGGTGACTTTGCTGTAAACTGATAATTTGCATTAAGAACCTGTACACATTGAACATTTATACTTGGACTTCGCCTCTCCTGGACCGGCGGATTCTTACTGTATTCTGCACTCAAAGAGCGGTATGGGTGAATCATTCGAACTCTTGGGTTCACTCCCTAGAGAAGGTAAAACACTGGCATGAAGAGCCAATTTAAATGTTCTGATATGGCATTCCATTTGTGCCATTACTAACGCAAGTACTACATTTTCTAGTGGCAATGAGAGACCTTGCATTGTAGAATTGTGGCATATCTTAATGGTTGTATCAAATTTGTCCCAGGGATTTGGACAAAGAACCTCTTGGGATTCTACGCACATAGTTTTTCCATTACTACTGCATGCAACACAATAATTCGATTCCTGCTATGACCACGTTGCACTCTCACATACAATCCCCGTCCCGGATTTCATTAGTTGATGTGAAATCCGTGAGTATTAAGGGAGTAATATTCCCACAGTTTTCTTCTCCAATAGAAATTCTAAGCTCGAACAAGGAGGTAACCACAATCATTATGGCTGTTCCAAGTGGACCCAACTTCATGCTGAAGAAAATCATTTTAGTTTCAACCCCAATCAATTAACCCAGAAAACTGGAAAAATATATTCATCTTCATAGCAATATGCATTGTAAGCTAATAATGGGAATTATTGCCTGGCCAGTATGCTGGTATTCAGCCACAACCACAAAGCTAAAGCTAAAATGGGAAACTGAAACTGGCTGAAACTATCATCAGCATGCAACCACCACTATAACCTCAACTTTCCCTTTGCGTCATTGCAATTGCAGAGTGTTGATATTGATAACTCTGAACAATTCTAACCAAAAGTTTCATGGTGTGACCACTGGAGCTCAGCCTACTTGTGTGGATAACTCTCTAGCAGAGTCCACGGAGAGAGAGAGATCCCATGGATTGACTTGCTTTGGCTTTGATGAGATCAATGTCGTCGACCTTGAGAGATTATGATGTTCCAGTTGTTGTTCAGGAACTTGCATGGAACGTTCATGGAACTTGCAAGGAACTTGATTGGAGTTTTTTTAAAGCTCTGGCGGTGGAGTAGAATCTGCTGGGATTATAATACTGATTCCAATGTTGATATCAGGTAGGTCTTGGACCTGCAAAGGTGTCCCCAGCTTGCCCCAGCAGATTTCTGCCAATGAAATGCCAAATCAACGGTCATCAGCGCTATCATAATTAAGGGTATGTTAGTTTACCACGACTTAACTATTCTGAACATATATTATTCAAAAGCAACGTATTTATTTATTATTGCAAAAATAAAATAGTTTCAATAAAGTAATGTAGTACTTCATTAGAAAGTTTTCCAAAACAGGCGTCAGGCTTTTCTCGAAGCAAGACCGCGCAGGCGCGCTATTTGAGTCCCGCGGATTCTCCTCTTGCCAAAATCACCCGTGAAATCGACATCAACAGATGATGAAGATGGAAGATGAAGATGGCGGCGGAAATTCGTCGCCCGCTTGCTTGATCGCATCATCGCATCATTCATTCAGCGGAGCGACCATCGAGCAGCCGTCGCGACGTTGACGGCATCGACTCGGCTCACTTTATTCCCGCGGACGACCAGCCAGGCGTTCGACTGCACTTGCTCGCATCGTCCCACATTTCGTTGTTGCCTGCACAGTGCCTGCACATCTCGTGCACATCCTCCATCTCTCGACCTCCTCGCATCGTCGGGCGGTAGACTCGGAAATCGAAAATAGAACACAGATTTCACTTCGTCGCAGCTTCTGTCGATGGTGTCCAACGCAGTTCTCAACCAAAGCAACAACAACAAAAACGGCAACACCAAGAGCCGACTCACTCGAAATTCCACAGGAGCGCGCTTGACGAGGAGCCAGCTCGAGCAACAGCAGAAATTGAGGGAACAGCAGAAATTGAGGGAGCTGTACGCCGACTCGAAGAAGCACCTGGGAGATCCCGTCGAAGAGGAGGAGGAACGCGAAAACGTCGACGCGCGACGCGCAACGCGGACGAGTCCACGTCGCCAGATCAATACAACCAATTCTTTTCCTTCCATGGCTCCGTCCGCATCGATGGATTCGAAGGACGACGCCAAACCCGAGGGCGGAACGACGGCCGCGACTCGCGACGACGACGTCGTCGCGAACAAGTCCGCCGTCACCCCCTCCCCCAAGCCGGAGCGAAAAATCGATGACGCAGACGACGATGAGAATGATTCCCCCGCCGGCGAAAATGACGTCGCCATCGAGACCAAGCCGGCCGCGCCCGCCTCGGAGGAACCGAAGGAAACGCCGGCCGAGCGCGCCGCCCGACGGGCCGCCCATCCCCGCACCGACATCATGGAGCCGGGTCCGAACGATTGCCTCTTCGGACGTGGTGGCGGGACGAATCACCACCCGGGGAACAAGCTCTATCGAAAGATGGTCGACTCCAAGAAGGAAAAGTATTTGAAGTCCAAGAGGTTGGACAAGCCCCTGGTCGCGATGGAGATCATCAACGAGTGGCGGGCGCTGGACCCCCCCGGACGGTTCCTGAAGCAGGACGATCACACCAAGTTGTGGAACGACGTGGGGGACAAGAAGGCGAGGGAGAAGACCAGCCAGGCCTTGAGGGAGAAGACCCCCGTGAAGCAGAGGGAGGACAATCGCGGAGTTGGAGGAGGGCATTATGCCGGGGATTATCGCGGACATCCCCATCATGCCGGGAACGGGTACCACGCCAGGTTCGAACCCGGAACGGCGTCGCCGGTGAGCAGGCACGTGAAGAAACCCGGCATGGCACGGGAACACTCCCTGGGCGAAACGGCGCTGGGTCCGGGGGGGAACGATGTTTCGTTGGAGGGCTTCTCGTGGGACGATGCCGAAAGGTCGGGCGTTCCGTCCCCGGAGAAGAGGAGGGACGACGGGGACGAAAGGGGGGGGCACTATTATTCCCCGGAGCACGCGCCCCCGGCGCGCTATCCCCCGGGCGAGCGAGGCCATCCTCCGTATCCGCCGCCTCACGGGGAGTACGGGTATTCGAGGGAGCACAGCCTCGAGGGCAATCCCATCCCGGGAGGGTCGGCGTCGCACCCGGCCCCTCCGGCGTTCGGAGAAGCGCCCCCCCCTCCGCCGCCGCCTTACTACGGACACCATTATCCGGGCTACGGTCCGTCCCCGCCCCACGGGCACCCGCCGCCGCCGCCGCCCCCTCCTCACTATGGGCATCCGCACTACGGACCGAGCAGTCCGAGGGATTACCACCACGAATATCACGCGCAGCATCCTCCTCCCCCGCCCCCGCCGCTGCCCGGTCCGCCGGGAGCGCGGGGGGCGGGGCCCGGCAGGAGCAGGGAGCACAGTTTGCAGATGAACCCTCTCAAGGGGGCGAGCACCTCCCAGCCGGCATTGACCGATTTCAACGACGAGGGGAGCCACGCCGGGAGTCACGCATCGTACGATAGGCCGCCGCCGTTGCCGAGCCCGCGTTACTCGGATGGGAGGGGTCCCCCGCCGCCGCCTTATTACGCGCACTACGGTCCGCCGACGAGTCCGCCGCCGCACGGCGGGGGGTGGCCCACGCCGCCGCCCGGCGGACCTCACACGCCGCACTCGGCCCCGCAGCCCCAGTTCACGTACAGGCCGGGGAGCAACCCCTCCGCCGCCTTTGGCCGGTACGACTCGAGCGACAGGAGCGGGTCGGTGCCCTCATTGGGAAGCTCCGTGGATGCTTTCTATGATAGACCGGACAGCAAGGATGGCGTTCCGGTCAATAGCTCGCGACATGGTGGTAGGAGCAGTGGCGCTAGTGCAACGAATGCGGACGATCCGGCATCGGCAGGGTCGTCACAGGATTACTCTAAGATAGCCGAGCTCATCAGGGACACGTCGGCTTTCGTGGTGGAGCGATCCACGTCGTTGGACGAGGGCGATAAGAAGGAGGGGTATGAAGATACAATTCAGCGATCGGCGAGCATGCCTCATGGCGATGACACTCCCAGGGGTGGAAAGGGAAAGAAGGAGCTGCACCCCACTGTCCACAAGCCCAGCCTCATCCGCAAGCTATCCGGTGGTGGTATGGCTGGCGCTGCGGGTGCACCTCCATCACAACTTAATGGCATCCTTCGCCCCCAGCCCGGAAAGGGCAGCGCAGGTTCCGTAGTGAGGCCGGAGGCGGTCAAGCGCGACACCTCGAACCAGCCCGAGACTCCCACCACCAAACGCTCCATCAAGCGCGTGGTACTCTCGCGAGATCAGAGCGCCGTGGCACGGCGTCTGAAGGAGGAGCAGATCGCATCCCAGGGTTTGACGAAGCCATCGATGAACAGAAAGTTGAGTAAGGCCGAGATGCTCGATCGTAAATTGAGCGTGGAGATCAACAAATTGGGATTGGAGGATATTAACGAGAACAACAACGGCGGACGCCAAGGCAGCATGGGCACGATGCCGCCGCTCGACAGGATGACCACCGAGGACGTCCTGACCTCCCTCATCGACGAGGAGGTATTGGATTCGCAGAGCTCCACGCTCGGATCCCCCCTCCTCCCCGTCCCGCCGGATTCCATCGAGGGCGGGGACCGCATGACCACCGTGGACGTCATAGCGATGGATATGGTCAACGGTAACGACCGGGGCGTGTCCGCCACGTGGGAGGGACCGCTGGATCTGGTGGACGAGGTGGACGACATAGTGCAGGCTTCGCAAAGTGGGGAGAGCGCGGGGGTGGATGCGGATATTGCGGAGAAATGGCTCAAGGGAGAGACATAGTAGGACGGCTCGGATGGATACTGAAGAATTATGATTTCATTTGGAGATATTTGACATGCCTCGTTAGATTTTTAGAATATATGGTACAACATATGCCTTGCATGTGCCTCCTTGTAATATTAAGTTTGGGCTAATAACGAAAACGTGTTTAGGGATCCACCATGTAGACAACAGTCATCCCTATGCCCAAACTCAAGCCTCCATTTTTATTCATGAATGAGGAAGGCTGTTGCCATCAATGATTTTTGTGCAACGAACAGTCCACTGCTCTGTGGCCGAGCACTCCAAATTATATCGATACATGTACGTAGTTGTATTTCAGCTCAAGGACGAACAACGGCATCGAAGAGGTGTGGCTCAAGGGAGAGACTAGGGGTAGATGTCGGACGAGTTCATCGTGTATCATTCGGTTACCAAATCATGGTTTCATTAAAGGAGGTAAATTGAACACAATATTATGCGCATCCGTCTCTACCATTGTGATATGAAGTCTGGGCACAACAGATTCAGGGAATTATTTATCAATCAAAAACTTCTATCAGTGCACTTAGTCCAATGCTATTTATATCCGCTAAGAACTTATGCGGTAAGTTACCGATTACTGTAACTATAATGAACTGAGTGAACTCGACAGAGATGCAACTCTTCGCATTCAAAATTGTCGATGAATGCATTCATGTCCTTTGGGATGCTCTTTATCCGATAAGACGGAAGTATTGTCTTCTTCTTGGTGATACAATTTGTACTTTCTTGCATCACCTTGGAGGAGGGGGAGGAGCGGAACTCGGCAGAAGACTGCCACAAAGTTTTTGCATTTGAGGCGCGGATCAGAGAATCAAGTCCAGGCGGTTACAAATTCGCTGAACACAACCCAGGTTGGGTGATCTGGGAGAGACATGAGGCAACAGTGCACACCCGACTGTCAGGGTTCAACATTATCAATGTGTGCACTCATGTCCTTGGCGAAGCTCTTTCTTTTGCCATTTGGCTGATTTATTTCCGCTGTATTGCATCAGGGAAACTCGGCGGAAGACGGCCATAGAGCATTTGCATTTGAGCATCAACCCCAGGTGGNTCAGGGAAACTCGGCGGAAGACGGCCATAGAGCATTTGCATTTGAGCATCAACCCCAGGTGGACCACAGATGGCATCTGTAGTGGGCGTTGGAGAATCAAATGAAGGAGCACACAAATTTGCTGAGCACAACCCAGGATGTCGATGTGTGATCAGAGTTGGGGTGATCTAAGACGCAATAAACCCGCAACAAGGGAAGTGGACGCCTGCTATGACAGAGCTCACACAAACACAACTGTCAGCAGTGCATTCATGTCCTTGAGAAGGATATTTCTTTTGCCCAGGGTTGGCGTTTTAGCAGATTTTCTTGGCAAAAGAGAAATACCGTCAGACTGTCATAGAGTATTGGCATTTGAGCATTAAGCTCATGTGGACCATAGATGACATCTGCAGTCAGGAGCAGAGAATAAAGTCCAGGCGATGCCAAATTATTCGCTGAACACAACCCAGAAGGTCGATGATCGTCTGTGATCATAGGTGTTGAAGGGTTCTGTGACACAATAGACCTGACATGGGCAGTGGAAAGTGGAAACAGAGCTCTCTCGCAAACAACTTCAACAGCCAGCCACCAAAACTGCCAATTTATGTTTTCGCGTCCCTGACAAAGCTCTTTGTTTCGCCAATTGGTGGCGTCCTGACAGAAATCTCCTTCGAAACGGAAACATCGTCTTCTTCTTGGTGATTTATTTCCACTTTGTAGGAGGAGGAGGGGGCAGGAAACACGGCAGAAGACTGCCACAGAGTATTGGCATTTGAGCATCGAGCTCATGTGGGCAACATATTGTATTTGCATGAGGGCCGAAGCCGAAGAAGCCATTCATGACATACAATATTACCATGGCCATGGCACAACAGAGGATATCAACGAGCGTCTATGATCATACGTGTTGGGGCGATATGCGACGCAACACACACGCACACGACTGTCATAATTCGAAAAAATGGTCAATGTATGCATTCATGTCCCTGACGAAGCTCTTTGTTTCGCCAAGTGGTGGCGTCCTAGCAGAAATATCCGTCAGAACGGAAACATCGTCTTCTTCTTGGTGACTTATTTCCACTATATTGCATCCCGTTGGAGCAGGTGGGAAACTAAGGGGAAGACTGCCACAGAGCATTGGCATTTGAGCATCGAGCTCATGTGGGCAACAGATGGCATCTGCAGTGGGCGTTGGAGAATCAAGTCCAGGCGATGACAAATTATTCGCTGAACAGAACCCAGGATGCCGGCGATTGTCTATGATCATACGTGTTGGGGTGATCTGGGACGTAATAGACCCGATATGGGCAGTTGACACATGAGACGATGGCATCGATGAATTGTGCACATTTGCGATCTGGTGGTTTGGTTGCATTGCAACTCGCCTCGCAGTGAATAGCACGCCTTGGTTCCTTCTTGTGCTCGGATCCTTCAGGCATCTTGGTTTGTCTTGGTGTGCATTTGTTGCGTTGGCCTCAATGAATGAAAGGCAATTCACGGACGAAAGGACTGCAGGAGTGGCAAATTGTTGTTCATTTGTAAAGAGGGCTCCCTCGGTCGCGAATGAGGACATCATTGGTGTCCTTGTTGAGTACCCTGGGCCTGACTTCAACGGTTGAACGCGACGATGCCGTTTAGATACTTGTGTGCTAGTTGCTCTGGTTTTGGACTCGAATGCATGAATTGATTCTGGTAGATCGTTAGGCGTCATGGCACGTTTTGTTTGTATCATCAACGCACAATGTTGTGAAGACTCCTGAGAATGAGACACAACAGCAGGCAATCGGGTTGGTTTGGCCGACTCAATCAGGTTTGGGCAACCTTCTCCCTGCTGGCCACTGCTTGCACCATTGGGCTCGTTTCGCTGGGCTTTCATCATTCCGACTTTTGCCTCAGCCGAGGGGGTGAAATGCGGCGGTGTTGCTACAATATCAGGGACCTTTAGGGACTGCATGGTATGTCTTCAAAGCCATCCATGAGCCATGAGGTACCATGTTCTGTTCACACATGGACGGACAAGGCTACATACTGGCACACGTGCTTCGTTACTAGACGATCGTAGGTTTTCAGAGAGGTGTGTTCATTCAGAGTTGAGACCTCACTTGCATGAGCTTGCATCTGCTTGCATGCTCTTGCATGCATGCACATTATTTGTACTCTGGAGAGAAGCAGGAGGAATCAGGCTAAATCGTGCAATAGATACAACTAGCCGCTTCGCGGCTAGCGCTCCGCGATGTCATATATGTTACAGTGGAATAATTTATTTTCGTACGAAGTTTCTAATTATCCAAAGTGCTTCGTATTTTTTTAAATACTATTTTCTTATGATTTTTGCGTACGTAATGCGGTTGCGCGCGTTCGATCGCGCGCGCATCGGCCTCTGTTTTCGCTCGTCTGGCGGGGGGGGGGGCTCCGCCCCCCGGACCGGGCACTCATCTCGATTAGGGCTCCCCGAAGAATATCGTTGTCGCCCCCCGTTTTGAGCGTGTGCCCTTGCCTCTCCCTTACATAAATACAAAATGAAATCCTTCTCGGCATAGGAACTGGTATATAAGCCCGTAGGTGGTCCTCCATCTGCGCCCGACTCGTCCCAATTAATGCAAAATCAAGCGATCATCCACCCCTGATCCACGCCGGACCCAGTAAGTCGCACGCTCGCCAACTGCTCCC
>JALLBE010002782.1:0-10828 GCA_036939795.1 Thalassiosira mediterranea | reverse complement strand
TCATTCTCCTCGATTTGGCGCCACCTGGTATGTAAAGCTACGTATTCCTACGTACACCCCCTCGCAAATCCTAGAGGGGGATTTCGAGGGGAATGCCCTCTAAAATTTTGAAATCGCAGCTCTAAAAGCAAAAGGCTAGAGCGAGGAGGCTCGAGCAGCGTCACATCGGTATGTATGTACATAGGTACGCTGGCTCGAGACTGCTCGAGAGGCAGGAGAGCAGGCACCACAGCTTGACCACAGACCACAGGCACAGATTAGAGATTACGGAGTCGCTTTTCACTTTTTGCCCTTCCGAACCTTCGCCATAGCCTTCGCCTCCCTCGCTCGATAGGATGAGTGCATGAACACAAATATATTATGATGTGCCCGTCAAACACGAGCAACGGCGCAAGCGCGAACCCCGCGAAGGCGGCGGCGTCGGCTACGTCGCCGGGATCATCCGGCGACGCCGGCCTGCCCTCGCAGCAGTCGTCCTCGCCGCCTCCTGCCATCGTCAGTCCAAATCGTGATGTGAGTACGCGCCTGCGGCCGCGGGAATTGTCCGATCATCATTCATTGTTCGCGACTTTATTGTTTGAGGGGGATTGGCTCTTTCGTTAGTATTTGGCACCCTTGACTGTGCCGATGGCCTCGCTCGATGATACACGATACAATTCTCATGTAAAACATGGCTCCCGAGTGTCTTCTCCTAACAAAAGTGCACACAGCGGACCTATCCCTCTAGAGGGTCACTTTTTTTTCCTTCATGCGAGCATCCGATTCCTTCTGATTTTGCGAGTGGTCTGAGCGATATATGGCATGGTATTTAGGCCAGGAAGCATCCTTTCTTCTGATGCTTGGTTTCGATCATGCTGTCCGTTCGAAACATCGGGGGTATAATATTATACTTGGAGGGATCTGAGATGTGAGAGACACATTGCTATGCGTGCATATTGCAAACATGGGTGTCATAATAGAGGTCGTGCAATCTAGATACCTCCAGTGCATATTTCAGTCCTTCTCGTGGCATCCATGCTGAAATGTTATGCAAGCCTTCCTGTGCAGAACCCGGTGCACAACTACCTGATCCCACGCTAATGCTTGTACTATCATTTTTGCCATGTTATGACTGGTGACCTCACCAGGATGTCCTATTCGGGAGGGGTGCCATTATAAATGCGCACCCGGGCAACATGCGCTTCCGGAGAGTTGTTGAAGCCAGGAGGGCAGACTTCCAACTGGTTCGGGGGCACAAGGCCAAGCAGGCCTTCGCCGAGGAGATTATGGAAGAGATGGCATGCGGTGACGACTTGGGAGGGAAACAGGTACGGTTCCTGGTGGAGGCAAGCGACGGATGTGCCACCGATGAGGGTGGGAGGGCCTTGGCCAATAAGGATGGGAGTGAAGACAGAGAGATTCACCCGATTATCCTCGGGAAGGCATGGATCCTTGTTGATCACAAAAGGGCGAGGACTAAGGTGATGCACCGGCTACGCGAGGGAGGTACGAATGGCGCTAAGGTTGATGGCCAGAAACAGAAAGGTCACCCAAGTGCATCACTCATGGCAAACCATGCCATACACCCAGATTCTTCAGGTAGCAAGGTTCAGGCGGCAACAAACGCGTCACCATCCCTGAAGTTTATGGAGGACTTTTCCGGGCAGGTACCATTCAAACCAGGCGATCAGCTTGGCACCCTTTGCGATAGTGGTGTAGAAGCTGGGGCAATGATCATGGCAAATCACGCAGATCGTCGCGATTCTGCATGCAGCGAGGTACATGGCTCAACGCAGGGGTCACCATCCCTCCAGGCCATGCAGGACTTTCCCGATCCGGTACCACTGGAAGCTGGCAATGGATTCGGTCCGTGGGGCAATGGCACCCTTGGTATCTCAGCTAAATCACCCACATTGTCGCTGCTGGACTTTGCGCGGTCACACCTTCTCGATCATGACTTCTTCGGCAATGTCCAAGGTATCAAGGGCACGGCAGAGCTGCATAGTGTGGCATTAGAGAATGCAGCTCAACTTTCACTGATGCTGGCACGGCTGTTTGCTGACCAAACTATGCGTGGAATTGATCTGACAACTGCGCAGCTGGAAAATTTCCTGGTATATCCTTGTGATGGGCCAGCAGGTGGAGCAAGGTTGTCAGTCAGAATTGTCACCACCGGCTCATTCATTTCGCCTAATTCTGATGAAGCCTCAGTAATGCAAACCCTGGGAAAGATACTTTACACCATCTTTGCATTTGGCGAGCCGGTCCCCCCAAGTTTTCTGCGGGGAATGGTGCAGTCCCCACCCCCCACTCAAGCAGAAGGTAATGAAACCACGGAGGAAAGCATCTTGCGACTGTTGGCCAAGAGTGCCCGATCGGCAGGGGATGAGTCAGTTTACTCGAAGCTAATGGCCGGGGGAAAGTTCCCTGTAGGTGTGTGCCGCCTCCTTGCGGATCTGATGCAGGCAGGGTGCGACCCTGAAGTCGANGGACTAGCTACGGTCGGGAAGAGGAGGTTTCAACCCTGTCTGGGGTCGTAAACCAGATGATGGGGCAATGGAGGCAGAATGGAGGAATCGGAGATGATGTCCAGGGCGAGAATAGTATTGCCGAGGCAGTTTTTGTCTCGGGGATAGCAGGCTCTGGCAAAACCCAACTCGTGCAGCAGGTTGGAGAGGCACTGAGAAGCTCTGGTTGGATTGTTGTCAAGGCTAAGTTTGAGCGAGGATTGGAGCACACTTCGAGAAGGATCTTGTCGAGCATGTTCAATGGAATCGTCGCACATCTGGTAAAACTGAGGGTGAGCGGAGACCAGACCCATGTCTCCTATGGCCTCCGCGCTTCACAGGCCATAGCAAGCGCCATTGGCCACGATGAATTGGTGTCCTTGATAGACTTTTTGCCAAGTCTCCCCCTCTTGCTTGACAGCGCTCCATTCTCGTCTGGAGGCGCATCAAGTCTCAGCAACAGGCCAGTTCCGACAAATGATGGCGAGTTGCTACTCATACAGTCTTTGATGGACTTTCTAGGGGCCGTCTTGGAAGCAGGCAAATACATCATGTTTTGCTGTGATGACCTGCAGTGGGCGGACAAAACTACACTTGCTCTCATGAGTGAAATCCTGGTCAACATTGGGCTCACAAAACACATCAGTCACCGCTGCCTCTTTGTGGGATCATATCGAGCTGATGAGGTCAATGCTGACCACCCGCTTTTTGCTCAGTACACCTACCTTGAAATGATGGCCAGCAGTGTGAATGTCACCAAGATCGAGATGACCAGTCTCTCAAAGAAAGAGGTGGAAGATATGCTCACAACAGAGCTACGGATACCACGACGGTTCGTTTTACAGCTTGCAGATGCGGTGCACAAGAAGACTTCAGGCCATGCTTACTTTGTTGCTGAGTTGTTAAATTCTCTCATTCGTGATGGCATCATTGCATACAGTCCGAAATACCGTCGCTATAATTGGGATCAGGATAGGATTGATTTGATGAGAACTGGAGATGGTGTCGCAGGGCTCATTGCATCAAATATCAAGTCCTTGCCGCCAGCCTCTCAGCAGGTATTGCAGATCCTGTCCTGCTTTGGAGTTCAGATGGACATATCAATGCTGCAACTACTCGAAA
This sequence comes from Thalassiosira mediterranea, assembly GCA_036939795.1. Taxonomy (NCBI): domain Eukaryota; phylum Bacillariophyta; class Thalassiosirophyceae; order Thalassiosirales; family Thalassiosiraceae; genus Thalassiosira; species Thalassiosira mediterranea. The sequence goes on along the minus strand of JALLBE010002782.1, from coordinate 7,220 downwards.
CCTTTCGAGAAGGCATCGTTGCTTCGCTTGATGTGTTTGTAAAAAATGGCATACTCGATCGGGCTGGGCCAATCATAATTTTTTCACACGATTTGATCCAACAAGAGGCGTACAATTTGCTACCAAGGAATAGTATGGAGATGCTTCACCTTGAGATTGGTCACTTCCTGGGCTCATTAGCGGATGGTCATAGATCATCAAGTATGCATTCTTTGGCATCTGGCATTGATCTTCTGTCCATAAATGGTGACAAGGAGTATTTTGGAGGTCAAGGAGTCACAGCTCCAATGATGTCTCTAGCCTGTGATCAGATAAATTGTGCTGGAGCAGGCAATGTATCGGACAGCCGCCAAAGATCTGATTTCGCCAGATGGAATCTAGAAGCAGGCGAACGCGCATTCCATCAGCATGATTTCCGTGCATCCCTGTACTATTTTTCGAATGGAATTTCTTTCCTTGGACAGGAGTGTTGGTCAGGGGAAATCGACTTGTGCCTCAAGTTACACACAGGTCAAGTTGATAGCTACTTCTCACTTGGTCAGTTGGAAGATGCTGTCAGGTTTGGGGAAATTGTGATAGCCCATGCATCTTTCCAGGACGCTCTGGAGGTACAGCAAACGATTTTGCGTTCAATGTATCATTTGGGAAAGCACAAGCAGTGCATAGTCCAAGGCATTGAAATTTTGCGACAGCTCAACTGTGATTTACCTTCGAATCCAACACCTGCAAGTGTGGCGAAGGCCATGGCTGTCACTGCCAGTGAGGCTTCCAAGTTTAGCAAGGATCAATTACTGGCTCTATGCGAGAAGCCACTGGATGACTCGACGTACAGAATCATCAAATTCATGGATACAATATTCTCTGCTTGTTATGCTTCATCGTCGCCTCTCCTGCCATTGATGGCCTGCGTCATTATGCAATTCTTGTTTCAACAAGGGAAGGGCATTGGTCCTGAGTCCACAACTGCCTTTGCAGTGTATGCCATGATGAAAATTAATATAGGGGACTTTGAAGGAGGGAAATGGTGGGCTGACGTCACCAGAGAAATGGAGGGGAAGCATCAAATTGACAAATCACCCAAGAGTGCGAAGACCTGGGCAAACATCACTTTGGTAAGATATTGAAACGATTGTTACCAGGCTTCAGAAATCATGGCTAATCCTGCAATTGTCCCCTCGAAGCAATTTGTGGCTGATATTTGGTGGCAACCACTGAGAGAGGTATCACAAAATCTCCTCGCAATACATGAAGACTGCATAAAAGTGGGAAAGAATGATCTCGGCATTGTCTGTGGACAAATTGGCTCCCGAATGTTGCTCCTGGGTGGTGACAATCTATCACTCTTGAAGCAGTCACTTGAGGAGAAAATTCAACAAGCCGTAAGTGTTGGTTTTCTTCTTTCGGCCTCACATCTAATCCTGGATTCTTCTCTGAACATGTTCCTATGCCTCTTTTTCAAGGCAAAACACACCAAATTTCATGCCAGCCACATGGCCCTAGATGGTGTGTTGCTATCAGAACTGACAGGGGAACCGGGAGAGTATTTCTCCCCGTTGCAGGGTTGGGTCTGCAACTTGGATGATCTCCAGACTTGGGCAGAGTCTACCAACAATGCTATCACATTGTATCAGATATATCTGCGAAAAACCCTTATTGCATTTTGGAGAGGAGACTATAATTTAGCCGAGCAATACTCACACAAAGCTTGGTCTTTCCCACCATCAAGACTTCCATCGATTGGCTTCATGTACCAATCCTTCTTCGGTGGCATACTTGCGTTTAAGCTATTCCGACAAGCTGGTGGCGACGAAAGACTTCAAGAGGGCAGAGAAATGATGGATAGGGTTGGGAAGTGGGCCGGGATCTCGAAGGATTTGTTTGAAAACAAATTCCTTTTGTTGAAGGCTGAATACTCTTCTTCGACGAATGACCATGTTATTGCAGAACAATTGTATAAGGCCTCCATCAAGGCTGCCCGCTCATGTGGTAACATCCACGAGTGCGCCCTTGCGAATGATTTATTGGCAGATTTTTATGCTGCCCACGTGTTTCATTCAAGTTCCTACAATCAAGCAATTGATGATGCATACAGATATTACTGCCAGTGGGGGGCGACTGCAGTGGCTGAGAGACTTTTGCGCAAGCATGGTGTGAATGCCAGTGCGTGCATGCCAAACCCTGGCTTGACAGAGGCGAGAAAATCCAAAGGCCCAAGATAGTCAATAATGAAAATTAGATCTGTACATGTAACTGTTCTTAGCCGTTTTGTCACATGTCCATGTTCGCTAGAAGAGGCACTGTTTTTTGCACATGAAATTACCTCTCTCGCTGGCATTGATCATACCAGCCTTGTGGCATCCTCTCTGACAAAAAAAGACGACGCAGATGGATGAACCACTTCGCATAGGTTTACAGTGATGGCCAAAGGCATCCTGATGTGCACTTATCGCATACTAAAACTATTCCAGTGACTAAAGTATAATATATTCATTGGCTATCATCCCTGGCGCCTCTTCTGGGGCGGACCTTATCAGCCAAGCCAGCCAAACCTCCCCTGGTGGTCTTTTTCTTCTCGTCTTCCTTCTGTCCTTTCAGGATAGAGTGATCTCCCCGCGACCCATCAGTATTCACTACCGGCCTCGAAGGCTTCTTTCCTTTGAGAACGATGTCCCTAACCTCATCTCCTGTCAAGGTTTCGTACTCCAGCAGCGTTTCCGCCAGTAGCTTGTGTTCTTTTGCATACTTCTTGAGTAATGCCTGGATTGATTTGCCCATGATTTGTGCCAGTCCAATGTGAGCAAAGGACGACAAAAAATAGGCTCAATGAAGTTCTACTGAGACTCACCCTCGCTCTCTCGTACGCTCCACTTGTCAGCTGCTTGACTTCCTCGTCGATATGGTTCCTGGCACTAGGACCTGCATCCTCTTTACCCGTGTCTCCTCCATAGTAAACAATCCCAACGTCGTCGCTAAATCCATACTTTGTCACCATCGCCCGAGCGATCCGCGTTGCCTGCTGAATGTCCGAGGAAGCTCCACTCGTAATGTTCTCTTCCCCAAACACAAGCTCTTCTGCAATCCTGCCTCCCATGCAAACATCCATCTGCGCCACCATCTGCTTGTAGCTCATCGAGGTCTCGTCGCCCGGCAGCGACACGACCATCCCCAGCGCCTGTCCTCGCGGCATGATGGTCGCCTTGTGGATCATGCGCGCCCCTTCCGTCAGGACGCCCACAAGCGCATGGCCTGCCTCGTGGTAAGCAGTGCACCTCGCAGACTCTGGCGTGATGACGGCAGACCGTCGCTCTGCACCCATGAGGATCTTGTCCTTGGCCCACTCGAAAATCTGCATGGATATAGCCTCGAGGCCATCCACACTGGCCTTAACGGCGGCCTGGTTCATAAGGTTGTAGAGGTCAGCACCCGAGAAGCCCGTCGTGCCGCGAGCGAGGATGTTCAGGTCGACGTCATCGGCGATCTTAGTCTTCGCGGCGTACATTTCAAGAATTTCCTTCCGCCCTCCTACATCCGGCAGGGGCACCGAGACATTTTTGTCGAACCGTCCAGGCCGAAGAAGAGCTGAGTCCAACGATTCAGCAAAGTTGGTGGCTCCGATGACAATGATTCCTAAGCCATGTCAGTAAAATCCAGATGCCCAAACAGCAGCATGTGGAGCGAGCGGTTCAATAAGAAGTGAGACAGGCCCTTCTATATAAAAAAACACTGATAAATCCAGATCAGCGCAGCTGCTCTGTCTTTTCAGCTGTCAAATAGCCTTTGAGCCAACCCTTGATGCAGCTGTCTACTCATCCAAGCAGCAAGCGTCGAGACAGCAGCTTAGTCAGTCCAGCTTGTAGCATCTAGCGCTGTGAATGCAGCCATCAAACCAGCCTTTGAGGCAAAGCTCGATGCAACCGTCGAGCAGCCCATAGTAGCCCAGAGCATCCCATCACTCAGCTATTGATAGCCCTTTTCGTCAGCCCACCCGCATGGCACACTCACCGCTGTTTTCTTCAAACCCATCCATCTGCACCAGCAGCTCATTCAGAGTCTGCTTCAGAGCGCTCTGGTCCTTGAGCTTCCTCGATCCCCCCAGCGCGTCGATCTCGTCGATGAAGATGATGGCCGGGGACTTTTGTTTTGCAGCCTCGAAGAGCTCACGAATGCGCTTGGCGCCAAGACCAACATACACCTCCTCAAATTGCGACCCGGAGGCGAAGAAGAAAGGCACACCAGCCTCTCCAGCGATGGCCTTGGCCAGGAGGGTCTTCCCAGTCCCGGGCGGGCCAGTCAGCAGCAGTCCCCTGGGCAATTTGCCTCCCAGCCTCGTGAACCTCTCCGGATCTTTGAGGTAAAGCACGATCTCCTCCAGCTCCGCCTTGGCCTCTGTCACCCCTTTCACATCTTCAAAGCGCACATCGCTGCCTTCTGCCTCCTGTATGTGCTTCCCGTTCCCCATGGCGCCCATGCCCCCCCTCCCAAGTCCCTGTTCTGTGAACACAACCGTGAGGGCAGAGACGGCGACGAAAGCGATGAGGACCTGCGCGGACATGCGCAGGAGGACTTCGCGCGTTCTGACAGGACTGTGCGACTGAACGAAGAGAGGGGAAGAGGGCGAGGATCCCCGGCCGCCAAACGCTGACCCTGCCCCACCACCGTAACCACCCATAGCACCGCCGCCGGCCCCACCCGAAATTGCCCTCGCGGCACGTCCGGCAAGGTCCGACTTCCCAATCTTCTCAGTACCCAGCTCCTGCAGTGCCGCTATGGTGCCGCCCGAGACTCCCCCTTGCTGCAGCCTCTCCACGAACCTCCGGAGGTTGAACTTGCTTTGTCCTCCAGTCCTCTGCAGCGAGTTCAGGTAGAGCAGGGCTATGCGTTCGTCCACGGCGAACTCCTTGAACTGCTCGAATCGCATTACAGCCGCCTCGGGATAGCTCCTTGATAGCTCCGAAAGGAATTCGTATTGGGCATCGGCGTCGCTAGGGGCATTGTTGGCAGCTCCCTCGAGAGCCTTCAGCTGCAAATCCCTGCGAAGGTTGGTCAAGAAGGTGCGTGACTGGGACTGAGGCCGGGCGGAATTCGGGAGGGCAGCGACGTCCGAAGCAAGAGTGGCTGGAGCGCCTTGCATCAGTGGATTCGCTCCGACTCCATAATTGTTGAATGGGCCCGTGCCAAGCCCCCAGCGAGAACTTCCAATCCCCGAAGATTGGTTCGACAGTCCACCGAAATAGCGAGTCGTCCCGGCAAGGCTTGAAAATGATGGACCAGTCCTGTCGAGCCGAAAATTGGCTTGGATAGGCGAAACTGCAGAGGACAATTGCCGCCGCAGCCTCCTCTGCTCCCTCGCCTCCCTTAGGAGGGTGAAGTCCTGATATGCATTGGAACCGCAAAAAAACACACACACACAAATTTTGCGTCCAATCGTTTCGGGAACCAATTCATAGTCACCCAAGTACATCGATGGACATCGTACATCAAATGTACATCAGATTGATATCGTTGATTTTGTCAAGTGCAAGTGAGAATGCATTCATGTCAGCGCATTTGACCATTTTTCGTGATGTTGGGCAAAGACGAGAGAAACACTGTGAGCCAGCCAGCACAATTGAAGATGATCTGTCATGAAAAAGTATGGGTGGCGCCAAGAAGAGTGTTCTAAATCAATTGCAAAAAGGTTGAAACAGTATCTACCGAGAAGCCCATCTCCCATCCCTATCCACACACGCATTCGAGTAGTTGACAAGTATTCATTGTTCTTGCCGAAAAAAATCAACAACAAACATTCAGACCGACGTTGCAAGAGTCTCGTAGGCACACGATGCGATCGTATTCCATCGCGACGGTTCCAGGCAAACATGTTATTTTTTGTTCCTCGACAGTTGCATGCATGGGTCAATGCTCTGCCCCCCCCCCTGTATGTACGGAATACTACTGCCTCTCCGATGGTACAGATGTTGACCGCGGGCGAATCAAATAATAGAGTCCGGCAACGATGGCTCCCGTTCGATCCTTGGCATCGATGGCCCCCCCAACTTTTTGGGCACAGTAAGGCGCGATATCACTCTCTCGCACGAAGAAACACCGTCATCTTGAGTCGCCATCAAATCATACGATTCCTCTTCGCCATACATCATGGCGCGGTGCGCTCTATGCGCTCTCGTGGTTCATGGGAGGTTACCACTCCTCCGAGTCCGTGCCCCATCCGAGCCTCTATCGTGCTCTAGATGATGTTATCCTATCGCATTGTACTTTTGGCAGCTTTGGGGATCAAATTCGGACATCGGCGTAGGAATCGGTACCCCGCCACGGCAGACGTGCACGGCGGCGCCATCGTGCAACCCAGCCAGGGGTGCCCCAGCCCAACCACCAGCCCCTCCGATCGTCGCCGCAATCGATGGGCCGTGAACAGCGGCCAGAGCGACCCATCGTCGAATGCCGTCGCCGTCGCCGCATAATATGCAGCCAGCCTCGCTCATTTTCATGCGGAGCAGGGCGGGTCCGCTCCGCGGCCGGAGATGGCATGGCACGCTAGAGAACGGAGGCGAAAAAAAAACATGATGTGCGATCGCGATCGATGCACGACGACGACACCGCCGCCGCCGCCGCCTCGCCCAAACCCCGACGCCGTCCATATCGTCCCGAAATCTCGGTGGAACTCACGTGATAGCGAAGCTGCCCGGCGTGCATCTCTCTTTTATATTTCGTCTTCGTCTCCTCGCGCCCGCCTGTCGACGCCAGCCCGTGTCCCGTGTCTTGCTTGATTGACGCAGCGCGCACGCGGGGAACGGCGAAGTTGGGCGAAGAAAAAAAAGGAAATGGTTCGATCTGGCTGGGCCGAGGTCAATACCTACCCAGGGCAATATATTATTCTTGCTTTTTCGAAGGTTTCGGTATTCAATACTTCTCACTTTTCAACACTCATTATATAAAATCAATACGGTTGGGGACATATACTAAATTTTTGTATTATTTTTATGGAAATCATTATCCATAGAGGGTAATATGCTCCCGAACCAGTGCTGAGCAAGAAGAGATCCGGCAACAAAGATCCTTCGCTCGGCCCGAGAGGATTTGGCGATATGAATGGCGAAGGATCGATCCGTGAATGGCTCCCAGCCAACTAGATAAAACTCCAAACCAGCCTCTGGACTCTGGACTCTGGGCTCTGGGCTCTGGGCTCTGGGCTCTGGGCTCTGGGCTCTGGGCTCTGGGCTCTG
>JALLBE010002775.1:0-12990 GCA_036939795.1 Thalassiosira mediterranea | reverse complement strand
CCGCCGTCGGCTTCCTCGTGGGCGAGGCCGTCGAGGGCAGCACTCCCCTCTTCGATGCCCAGATCACCGGACCCGCCATATCGCACTTTCCCCAGGTGCCCATCGGATGGAGCCTCCTTGTGTTGGGCGCCATTGGCTTCGCGGAGCTGCAGCGCGCGAAGGTCGGCTGGGTCGATCCGGCGGATGCTCCCGTGGATCAGCCTGGACTGTTGAATGATGATTACTACCCTGGAGATCTCGGGTTTGACCCGTTGATGTTGAAGCCTGAGGATCCGGAGGAGCTGGACTTGATGATCACGAGGGAGCTTCAGAACGGCCGTCTTGCGATGTTGGCTGCTGCTGGTTTCCTGGCGCAGGAGGCTGTGGACGGCAAGGGAATCCTTGAGCACATCTTCACCTCGTAAGCATTGGCTCTGTGGATGTGACGTACATAATATTTATAACAAGTGTGGACTATATCAAAGATGCATGTCGCCGTTCTGTGCTGTCTTGCATCGTGTGTGTTACGGTTGAGTTGTTCAAATCATTAAATGGGTTTATTATCAGCATGTTGAAATTGACATAACTTGTCTACTTTGCAGTGTTTGTAGTAGAAATAATCTTTCTCCGTTTGCAGGGCGATCAAAGTGAATGAGAGGAGGCAGTGATGGCATTATCACAGGAACTGATTCAAAGCTCTCACCCCTGCCCAGCATTTCACCCCGAAGAGAGTTAGTGCACAAACAATAGTCATTATCTCAAATCATGTGTATTGCACATTGCTGAGCAATATTTTTGTGATGCCTCTAAACGATTGCAGTTGCGTGGCTACATGTAATGCCACGATCGTGATCAGTCTATTTCTTGGACTGGAATGTCTGCACTATCGTACGCGCATCGAATGAGCACGTAACCGAGGCATCGGGGCCAAGACAGCTTGTTCAGCGCAGGTTATAAGTACGATGCTGAACTGAAACCAGCGAGCCACTCCTCGCGTGATCGCGCCTCTACCAACTACATCTCCGCTGACAGTAGCGAGTAGAATTTGAGCAAATGGCATGTTTGCATAACCACATGTACCTACCGTTATGCATATTATGAATATCTGCTCTAAAACATTACCACCTGAAACATAAAACCGATATTGTACCAGGAGCTGTGAAGTTGCCATGGCTGGCCATATCACGCAATTGAATTTCCTCATTGCTCCGTCCCCATCTTGACGCAGCATCTTGAGGTCCTTGCCTTGGCATATTGTCTCTCTACCTAAGCCTGTCCAAAGGCATCCAAGAGCACGTCAAACGAATTGGCGAGCGTCGGGACGATCAGATCCGGCGCTAGGATGAATGCCCACAGGCTCTCCCAGTGCCAGACTGTGTACGTGACAATCGCCTCCGTGACGCTGTCGTCCATGAGGCTCCCAATGACCTCCCTTCTGTGATGCTCCCAATCGTTGCGCACAAGCCACGACCCAATGTCTGACCCATCCACACATGTCTGGTAGAATGGTCCATCCTTGACATCAGCGAATGGACCGAAAAACGCCTGCACCAAGCCGTAGTCGGTGCTGAAGGTGTCCACGGCAAAGGACTTGAGTGTTTCGTACTCCTGTGCGGTGTATTTGCAGTACTGTTCGATCCCATCGAGACGGTCCTGGAGGTTGCCGTCCTCAACGCTCAGGACGTCCCAGTGAGACCAATCTGGGTATTATGTAGTGCAAGCACAAGTGTGTGCATTGATAATAAGAAATCCAGAGCAGGGGTGGATACGCGTCAACAATTGCATAATCAATGACCGAATTGTGAACTCACATGCCTTGTTGACGTCCTCCTCGGGGTAGCCCTGAAGGCGTAGGCTGTTGCCCAACCCCAACGAGCGGTGCACCCTAAACCCGTCTAGCGGGAGCTGGCCCAACGTGACGAGTATGATTGTGGGATAGGCCACAGTCATGGCCTTCCAGTTCAGATGGTACCACCGTGGCAGGCTCGCATACTTCTCCCCTGCCGCCTTGAGGTTTCCTATCCCTGCGCATGTCTCCTCGAGTTCCGCGTTGGAGCAGATTGCATCGATCTGGCCCTGGAGCGTCGCCTCGGCAAAGTCGAGAAAGTTGCCGCGATCACGGCTGTTACACGCTGATGATTGGGGAGGCCGGCGGCGGTTTTGGAAGCTGGATGATTTCAGGCGCATTAGAGGAGGGTTTCAATATCAGGGCGGACGGCATAACTTATCATAACACATAATCTATTTGCGTGTGATCGACTTACACTCGGGCGCGTACGCCTTGGACAACTTGGCTGCCTTGGTCGACTTGGCTGTCTTCGTGCCTAGCGTCGGGGACATCTGAAGCCCGGGTGGAAGTCATGGCCGGGAGGATGACCAAAACCAAAGCAGACGTTGTCACTTTCATCTTTCATTAAGATTTGTGCAGGCAGCTCAGCAGGTGGTATGGTAGAAGGAAAGAGGGCGATACATTGACAGAGGACTGAATGAACTGAGAGGGGTTCTGTCAGCTACAATTTCTGGTTTGTCTTTCGAGTTGTGGGATTGTGAGATGATTGAGATCGGGGGCCCAGCCATGAGAGTGAAAGTGCTGTTGCTGCAACGATTTAGCTTGCAGGATATCATGATATGTAAGGTGCTAACAAGGTCCGAATGTACCATACATGAAAGAAATAGCACCAGTGAGCTAGCTGGCGAGACTCCTTTCCATAGCTACCTGGACAACCACTCTTGATAAGACACAATCAGAAATTTGAGACCTTTATCACCTTCATGGAACAAAACGAAAAAGATTGTATTAACCACCTGAGCGAGAATAGCTACCGTATCCAAGTTCCATCGAACGAGGCGAACACGAAAAGAACATGAATAGCTACCTGCGAGCGGGAATAGCTACCCACATACCTACCATCGAACGAGAATCGAGTGCGGCACACAAGCTGCAAGCACTGCAATGATGCTGCAAATGTTACCCGAGATAGACCGACTTATAGATGCTTTGCGATCACCAGTTTCCTACCTATCCAAATTCCATCGAACGAGGCGAACATGAATAGAATATGAATAGCTACCTGAGACCATCGAACGAGAATCGAGCCAGTGCGAGGCAAGCTGCAAGCACTGCAATGATGCTGCAAATGTTACCCAAGACCGACTTGCGATGTTGGCCGCTGCTGGTTTCCTGGCGCAGGAGGCAAGGAAAAAAAAGAGCTTTTGGAACCCACATGGAGAAGAGGTGCTCGGCGGGCGCTGATCACGCGCGATGGCTGAAAGAGGAGATATTACACGTGAATGAAATGCTGCTACATGCATATACGGATGTGCAGCCATTAATTCACCGAAGATGATAATTGTCAGCTAAAATGCACCATGGAGGCTTGATGGTCGTCTGACTTCCATTGTTTTGATGGGCGCCGCTGATACCAATCATTCCGTTAGAATTCCGAGAAGGACGAATGGCGAATGCGATGCCATGAACGGGATTCTTCCAGGCGATCTTGCACGAAGAAAACGTCATGCTGGAAGAAAACTATGCAGCGGATCGCACCGTGATCGCACAGCCGTTCGTACATGCTACCAACCGCTTGCAGCCCGCATACTCCATGTTGTAAACGTCATTTCTCTAGGAAGAGTCGGTTCGCATTCGGGGTTCGGTTTCGGAGTTCGTTTTCCACGGATGAGAAGCCCTCGAACCTACTCGAACACAGTTGTGCAATAAATATCTACGTAGCTCGTTAGATAGAGAGGTGCCTCAGCCAGAGGTATTCACGACCGACGAGCTCTTGCTTACCATAGAAAGTAAGGCATAGAGTGGGCCAATGATCATGCCGACGAGAGAACTCATAAATTATAAAGACACGACGAATTCATCTCAACCATTCACTCCAACGTACGATTACCATATATATTCGTTTACCTCTTCACGGTCTCCCAAACATGAACTCTTTCCGATCTCCCATCACAAGGTTTGCGAAGCAATCCATGACGCGCCGATTTGCAACCCATGTTTACAAACCGAAGTCAATTGACTTCACGGTAAGTGAAGAAACATTCTACCACAATGATCTGCAGAGAATTATGTATCACATGTGCCATTTTACTCAAATGCTTTCCGCTGTTTAGAACATGGAAAGACAGACATGGAACTTGAAAAAAGACTGGTTCTCCGACCCATCAACCTACCCTCTGATTGCGATTATGGGATGTGCCCTGACCTTCATGACGGGAGCAGCCGCAAATGCACTCATCCGCTATAAAGATGTGACGGTAGATCCGAAGAAGAGGAACTCCATGCTGCAGACTTGGGGTGAAGAGGAATATCACTCAAACTTGGAGAAAGTTATTAGCTGGAACGCTCATCCTCAAGAGGGACTTGGCGTGGATCACGAGCAATGGCTGAAGGAGAAGGAAGCTGCGCGTAAATGATGACAAGAGGCCACCGATGGGAAACACGTGATAAAGAGTAGAGATTGAATGTCAGCAGAAGCATAATTAACTGTCCTCGCTTTCAACTTCCAAGCCCGTTGCAAGTAAATTTGCTCGTTGTCACGCTGGCGTTCGTTCAGAGAAGTGAGAGATGGAGAGAACCACAAATGAAAATGCAAAATTCGAGGGATCAGAAAGGATCAGCAGCAGCTGTACAATATACCTCTATGCACGCTCGCTGTAGGTATCCATTGTGTGGGGTTTGTATCGAGCGTAAGTACCTACCCCTCTATGAAAGCACGCAGGGCGGTAGTACGTGATCACTCTTACATAAAACAACATGAGAAGCCAGACAGACACGTGTCTTGCAGCACGATGAGCCAGCTAGTAGCTTAGGCTCTCTAGGGAATCATCTCGTTGTTTTATGTAGGATTGGTACGTGATGGTAGCTGTCTGGTCTTGGTCTGGTAGATATGTATGAGTGATACTAAGTTTCGACAGACGGCACCCAAGTCATACTCAAGTCGTATCGATCATTGTCACTCGCAAACAGGACACTTAGGATCAAGTACTCAAAAACTTGAAGCATGTTGAAGCATGACCAAATCTCATATACGGCATCGAAGTGTCGTGATAAAGCCCCATGGGCCTCTTGATCTCTTGGGCAATCGAATTACATGCACATCTCGTTCGTTCTTTGAGACAATCCATCTACCTACCTACCTACGTTACCTCTAGATACACCTCTCTAACATACACCGAGCATAATGAAGCCATCATCCTAAACAACTCCTCGGCTTGCTTCATCAAAATGCTCATAATACATACTTTGAACTCGTCGATAACTGCATCATTATCTCGACTCGCTTTAAGAATTGCCAAGTACTGACTCACGCCTGTGCCAAGATGAATCCCATCCGCTTTATCCTTCTGGCGACATTTGTGATGTTGTCATCCAAATTGTCAGTCGACGCGAGGGCTCTCAGAGGGGAAGCTCCGACACCCAACGAATCCGCGGCCAGTGGAGGTAAAGGGGTCATGAGGGTGGGCGAGTCGACTACGACCGGTTCCGCTAGAACGAAGCCAGCATCTTTTACATCTGGCTTACTCAAGGGGGCTCGGGCATTGAAGGAGAGTTATCCCAATTCCGCTACGTCGGCCGAGCCTGCATCTGACACATCTGGTGAAGATGCTCGGGCATTGAAAGGTGGCCCCAACTCTGATACATCCAACAAGCCTGCATCTGACACATCTGGCAAGCCTACATCTGACACATCTAGTGAGCCTGCGTCCGACGCATCTGGTGAGGATGTTCGGGCATTGAAAGGTGGCCCCAACTCTGATACATCCAACAAGCCTGCATCAGACACATCTGGCAAGCCTACATCTGACACATCTAGTGAGCCGGCGTCTGATGCATCTGGTGAAGATGTTCGGGCATTGAAAGGTGGCCCCAACTCTGATACATCCAACAAGCCTGCATCAGACACATCTGGCAAGCCTACATCTGACACATCTATCATTCCTGCATCTGACACATCTAGCGAGCCTGCATATGACTCGTCTGGTGATGAGGTTCGAGCATTGAAAGGTGGCCCCAACTCTGATACATCCAACAAGCCTAAATCCGACACATCCACATCCAATGAGCCGATCTAACACATCTGGTGATGAGGTTCGATCATTGAAAGGTGGCACCAACTCGATGTACATCCGGTAACGATCTGACATCGAGCACGTCTAGTGTAGGGGTGGCGGAATTTCATCCCGTCAATACGAAGGGGTTCTTGCCATGTAGGGCGATGACCTCGTGTACAAATGTTTTAACATTGACAGGGATGATCAAACACGCGCACAATCCTTCATCGCCGGGGCAAACATTAGATCAGTACGAATCTTACCAGGAATCTAGACACCTAAAGCACATCTCTGCACATATTGTTTATAAGTAATGACAGAATCTGTTTGGAAATAATCGAATCCACCAGTTGCTACTTCCTCGTTTCCAACGTGACGTCTCGCGCTCGTAAAATACATCCTTTTCACCTCTCCCCTAATAAACTACGTAGTCGTCGACCAAAGCTTTTGCAAGAGCAGAATGACCGTAGCAATCTTTTGAGCCTGCGCATGCTGCAGTGTACATATGATCTTGTTGGGACACATGCACGCGCCGAGGCATGGATCGAAGCGAAGAGACGAGAAGAAGATGGCCAACAGAAAATCGACGATAATTACCTCTTGGAAACATACAACTGAAGCTTACATTTATTTACGCGCTGTGTGCTACAACGGAATGACATTTCATCGACTGTTTTGCTTTCTCCAACTGAACTCGCTGTTGCTCCAACATTATCTTCATGTGCTGCATCTCAAGCATGGTTCTTGCGTACCCTCCAGTACCAAAGAAGGAATCATTGTGGTGCTTTGTAACAGCGTCAACATAATTATTGGTGTCACATGTTGACACGTCAGTTGCGGATGTGGATGCGTCGCGTGTGCAATCACAACAATATCCATTGTCGCTCACAGCCACCTCTTCACTGTTCCACATCTTAAGAATTTCTTTGTCCTCGATATCAACGGCGCCAAGCTCATTGAAAATAGGCAACGCCACCTTTTGTAGATCCTGATTGACATTTACATTCATCCAAGCATCGTTTGCATCATTCCCGTCATAACTGACCAGTCTGACAGGCTGGACTGGTCTTTGCTTGGATGGTTTGAGTTGAATGCAATGTACACTTTCAGTCCCATCTACCCCAATAGGATCAATGACAATATCAAAGATTTGATCGGGGTCATTTAACAAGACATCCTTGGATGCAGGTGGAGTGACAATGTTCTTTCCTCTCTGATCACACGCTCTCTCCAACTTCATGCCATCTTTCGTCGCGTTCTTGCTGTTATCGTTGATTTTCTTTAGCGTGGACCCATATGCCACTGGTGAACGATTGTCCTCCATCAACATCTTCTTCCTGGAACTCTCATGGCGCTTCCACTCATCCATGGCGGCCTTGTAGCGCACTATCCCTGCCGCACAAACTTGGGAACAGTACTGTTTCACGGAGCTATCCACAGTTTTCCACGCACTCGAGACCATGTTAGAAAGGGCGTGGAATCCTATGGCACCGTGGGACTTGCGGTGCTTGCGTTTACGCCTCTTTTCTTTGCCGGGAAGATGCCAGTCATAAGGTAGAACTAACGACGCATATCTAGGTGGCAGCGGGGGAAGGCCAGCGTAGCTAGGTTGGGAAGGATGGAAAGCAGCAGCTACATTATCGCCAGTCGGTTCTTTCTTCAGGAGCACCTGTATGATGTAAGCTCGCTCGAGCTGGAAGAAGATGTTGTACTGCAACGGTGGAAGGAGACGCAGTGTTGGAACATGATCTCTCGGGCAAGCAAAATACATGACATGTGCATGGATTTACCTCGGTGCAAGCGCGGGGCGGCTTGGTTTTCCTGTTGGGGGTGCTCATGGTGGTTTGTAAATAGCTTCACTCTGCCTGCGATACTCGTCTCTCGGAGAATTATTTTTTGTGAGAGTGCCGGGCGGATATTTACTCAGTCTTTATCGTGTCTTGAATACATGGCTTTGTCACGATGCGATTTTGCAGCATGAACTTGCATGAACGTCTAACGCACCACAATTGGATAAACGCAGACATTAGGTACGATTCATTAATTACCACATGCACGATGAAAACTCATGGTGAAATCGTGGCAAATAGCAACAAACCAAGTTCCATGCGAACTTCGTCTCACAAATTACTACCGCTTTGTCCGATTGAGAATCATAATGAACGCAAAAGAACAGAATTAACGACTCCTTGACATTTGCATTCCAGATAAGCCTTCGCACGAAGTTCAATTTACTTAAGTACTTGACCTAGAATCAAGGGTTTAACCGGTAGAATCAGCCTGTAAAGGCCTACAACAAAACAAGATAACCCCACATCTTCTGGTTATCATTGAAGTTGTGGACACTGCGAGCTCACACAACACACAACACACAACACCATAACCAATACCTACATATGCAACCAAGACAACAAAGAGACAAAGACAACTGGAAACACAGCCACAGCAGTTGCAAGGCAGGGCTGCCATCTAGAGGTACATACTATGTGGGCATTGCTACCAAATACAAATGCACGGCAATAAACACATACAGGCAAGAAGGCTCCCGCTGGAAGTCCGAGCCTCAGTTGCGCACATATTCCCAACAATGCGCAACAGCAACAATGTGTCAAAAAAGAGACAAATAAAAGATGACACGAGCCAAGAACACACGAGCTGAAAACATGAACATGGTCTCTAGAGGCCAGAGGATAAATCACTACCTACCAAATACTGCCCTTCAGCAAGTCGCTAGCTAGAATCAAGAGTAAGTTTTGAGGCATATTGAGTCCTTTGGGTTTGGTTCCGACCTCTCAGGACAATCAGATCTTGTGATAACTTCAACTTACTCCCTACATTCTGCTACTGCTACGTTACGTGATCAAAGACTATAATCTCCCCATATCTCTTCCCATTGTCTCTCAAATCAAATAAATGTCAACACAACAAATTTACAAATTACTAATTGAATACTCTAGTTTCGGGTTATGTGTGATACAATACCATCTAATCATGTGCCTCTCAAAGATACCGGGGGCAGGAGTTTGTCTACCAATCAGTTGCTCGCCAGCCCCTATCCAGAAAGACGCACGTTACAATCCTCTACCATATGGATGGTTTGCTTTGCGAGTTTTTGGTTTTCCTGCCAATTTTGTACCTGGACATGGAATATGAAAATGAAAAGTAAGATCTGAGAAAGTATATACTTTAGGAATTCACATTTTTCATCTATCGCCATTCCCTGGCTGCTGGATGGGGACAATTGTACGAGAATTACATGCTGATCCTCTTCTCAAATACTTCGACATGAGCATGAGGAATGATATCTTTTTGATGACTGAATATAAACTGAAGTTGCCAGAAAGGGATCTAAATAGACAAATAAATAGGAGATGATGTGTTGAAGTAAAGGTCACAATCTGGATAGGGGCAAACAATGTCAATGTGAAATGCCCTAACACTATATTACGCTAACACTAAAACACCAATGGCAGCCATCAGACACTGCTGTAGATCAAAGGTACACATTGCCACTACAATCACATTCCAGCACTTGAGTTTGAGGCTTGTTAGCTTGAACTGATAATCTGGGGTGATCGCTTACTTGCTTGTTTTAGCGTTAGGACCGTCTACCTCTCCTCTATCTCTATCCACCGCCACCTCGTGTGTGGCGCCTCGAGGTTCAGAGAGGGGGCGTGCCAGAACTCGCCAAAGCAAGCACTACTTGCTGTGTAAAATCCACAACGCACAAAAAAATCAACACAAAATCGAGGCAAATTTGGCCAATTGGAGGCCAGAGTCAGAGCGCCTGCCCCAGTCCAACATATATCCACACCCCCGATAGCCCTGGGGTGTGGCTATCATCCGATGACCTTGGAAATGGGAGTACACCTTTCATTCTGGTCACAGTGATGGTATTCTCGGGCTCTGGACCCTAGTTTTCCTCAAGATCTGGAAACAACTTTGCCTGCTGAGTCAGCCTGTATGTGATCCTGCTGCACTTAGCCAGAACTAGTGCTAGTTGAGCTAGATTTATATCAACATTATAGCAATACTAGTTTTTCTGCTCAAAATCAAAAGAAAAAGCTAAACTAAACTAGACTCACTTCTTGGGGTCCCATGGGACCCCAAAAAACTAGAGTTTAACCTAGTAAGTATTAGTTTTTGTCATGCTTCTAAGCTCTACCACTACCAAATGCTACACCCTGTGAGGTCTGGAGGAGTTCTCAGAGAGAGGGGTGCAGTTTCCAACTGGACTACCACTGCCACTGTCACCAGCTCTTGTCATAGTCGCGTCTTTATTTTTCAGCCTGCTCTTCCTTGATTTGAGAGCTGGACAAGTACAATAATCTGGTCTTTCACTGGCAGCACTGGAGCAACCCCACAAAATCTTTGGCTTTGGGGTGTAGGAAGGTGAGGGGGGGGGTCAAATTTGGCTGTCAGCTTATTATTTAGTCTACTCTGCCTCAATTTGAGGATAGCCAGCTCGGATTCAGCCGCTACGATAGCTGCCGCGACCGCCAGCAGCGCGCTGGACACCTTCGTCCCTCGTTTTCTGGCTGCCCTGGCCCGTATTGCACGGGGGAAGCTCCCCACGGTCCCTCTGCAGGCCAGACTAGTGTGGGTTGTGGCAGCACGATTTACTACCAGTGGGATAAGTCATGAATTTGCAGGATTATTATTATCTGCACTGGCCCTAACTACACACAGTAGATACATTATGTTCGTTTCTGTTCCCAACTACACAAACTCATCTAATTTAGCAAATTCCCAAGCGCACAAGTGTCTTGATGACGACCACAAGCATTCACACCACGTCACATCATAACAGAATTTATGTATGCAATCTTGATTGCCTACGTAAGCAATGAAGAGTTCTGTACGGAGATACCCACGAATTCCTAAATGCAAAACCAAATCTAATCTTACTCCGCTAACACGCCGCTAAATACTCCGTAATTTCACGATGACCTTCAGCTTTCCCACCACGTCATATGGTGGAACTCGTAGTCTGTCGACGTAAGCAATTATCTCGCTCGTTGCCTGATTCGAGCGAGGAAGTTCGAGTTCATGACGCGAGGAAATTTGCTTTCGTCATGCTGCCGTCGCAAGCCGTCGCATTGCGTCGATGGGGACGTCACGAATTCGTCACCACTCATTTCGTCCCACAAAATACAAAATCAAAGCCGATCCACAGCTTCCCTGCACTCACCCTTGCTTCACCATGATCGCCGCCGCCGCAGCGTCCTCCGCCGTCCCTTCCCACCACGGATGCGGCTACCGCAGGATGCCCTCCTCCTCCATGGTCTCCCTCTCGTCGTCGTCGTCCGACGACGACTGCCGCGACCATCTCGATGTCCGCTCACTACCCGCTGCCAAGAGGGCCAAGGTGGTGGTCGAGGGCGGCATGTCCTCCCGAGAGGTCCGCCTCCGACAGAATCGCGAGGCCGCCCGTCAGTCGCGCCTGAGGAAGAAGGCGAGGGAGCAGGAGCTCAAGAGGAAGGTTACCTACTACACCGAATGTAAGTCGAAAGTGTCCCATTCGCTACTGGCTGTTTGCTCCCGTGATGTGCCCTCGGCATATCGTCTCACGTCCCGTCTCCATGTCTCTACATTCGACAGCCAACGCGTCCCTCGAGAGGCAGAACGACGAGCTGCAGCGCATGGTTGAAGCGGCCCGCGCTCGCCTGCGGGCCGACCCGCACTACAAGCATGGTACGAACGGCCGCGTCCACCGTGGTCAAGCTCCTCGAGTCCGAACCCCCCTCCCGGTAGCCAGTCACCACGCACTGCCCGTATCCATGGCATCCACGGCATCTACAGCATCCACAACATCTGCGAACCATTACTCATCCCGTCCGATCCCGATCCGGGAGCTGCATCACCATCGCGCGCACCCCATCTCGCCCGCGCCTCAATTCCAACCGAGCGCCTTGCTCGACTCGGCGGATGTCACTTCGAGCAACTATAGCGAAGAAGATGCCGACGACGGATGCGACTACATCGATATCCTACTCGAGAACGACGACTGGTTCTCCCCGAGCGGAAGCGGCGAGGGCGCGATTGAAGGCGATATGG
Source organism: Thalassiosira mediterranea (assembly GCA_036939795.1). NCBI lineage: Eukaryota > Bacillariophyta > Thalassiosirophyceae > Thalassiosirales > Thalassiosiraceae > Thalassiosira > Thalassiosira mediterranea. The sequence goes on along the minus strand of JALLBE010002775.1, from coordinate 891 downwards.
CCTCCGCGCCCATCCGTACTCAGGTGCCGGTGGCTCCAACCTCGTCGTACATCTCGCTCGAAGCCATCGATCGCAGTACGATCGTGCCGGATCTCGAAGTCGGCCAGGTCAGTCGTCGTCGCGAAAACATCGAGACGGACGAGAACGACGAGAAGCGCAGTAGTCCCACATCCTCCGGCATAGACATGTCCGCCGCCGACCGGCAGCGACTGCGGCGCGAGAAGAACCGGGAGGCGGCCCGACGCGATCGCGCGAGGAAGAAGGCCGAAAACGAGAGGCTCAGGAGGCTGGCGGCCTTTTACGCCAAGTGTGAGTGTCACTAGATATTGTAGTATCATTTCGACCGATGCAGCCATTACACGCTAACATCTTGCTTTGTATGTACTCACAACATGCGATTATCGTTGTTTTCTTTTCGCGCAGCCAACGAGACGCTCAAGGCGCAGAACGAAGAATTGCAGTTCGCCATCCTCAGGGCGAGGTGCGAGGTCGCGGAGAGGGAGGCGCGATGCGCCCCGGTCGATCCCATCACTTCGAACGATGGCCACGGCATCAGCTCAGGTACCATCCTTGATACCATCGAAGGTACAGAGAGCGCACTCGATTCGGATGCCCGCGCGGACGTACTCGACGAGGACCCCGAGGTCGCGGATTGGATGTCGTACCTGCTGCATTGAATACACAGTTCGTCGTGCTCTCTCAAGTATAAGACCATAGTCTTTCTGGATACAAACTCGATGCTGCCTACCTACGATATGCCATATTGTAGACGGTTGTAAAAATAACTTCAATTTGCCATGACCAACCTCCTCGATTCGTACAGGTCTTTTGACAAGAACCTGACGGCAGCGATGGTACAGGTACGGCTTGATCCGACACTACGATATGGTG
>JALLBE010002769.1:0-14586 GCA_036939795.1 Thalassiosira mediterranea | reverse complement strand
GGATGTCGGTACGGTACTTTATCTACCTACATACCAATAAGTAAAAAGGTCTATTTTCACCTCACACCACACACCAAGCTATCGTACGATCGTGCTACGCGATACCTACGATATGCGTGCACAGCCGAACATGCTTCATAAATCCATCCCCTGCCCGACTATGACATCCTCCGATCCAACTTCCCCGCCTGCGTCGCGGCCGCCGCCATCCGCGGAAAGCGGCATCTTCTGCTCCGTAGGCTCGCCCGACGCCGCCATATCCGACTCCGAGGTCCGCGACATCGTGGACTCCTTCCTCTCCTCGCTAGGACCTCGCGACGACGTCCTGATCCTGCCCCCGGACTTCACCCGCTTCCACTCCAAGGCGGGGATCATAACGCGGTTCGTCTCGGAGCACTACGGCTTCACCCCGAGGGAAGGCGACGGCGGAGATGGCAGCGATGTCTCGTCGGAAGAACGACGATCGGCTTCGACGGAGGCCTCGAAGAGCGCGCCAGATATCAACATCATACCGGCGCTCGGGACGCACGCTCCCATGACGCCGTCCCAGATCGAGCTCATGTTTGGCAAGTCTCTCGCGGAGAAGACACCGGATCCGTTCGTAGTGCACAACTGGAGGGAGGACGTCGTGACCATAGGCCACGCACCGGCCGATATGGTCCGCGAGGCGACACGCGGCATGGTCGACGAGCCGTGGCCGGCCCAGCTGAACAAATTGGTCTGGGAGAAGAGGATACAGAAGGACAAAGCTGGGCCAGCGCCGTTGGTACTTTCGGTGGGACAGGTGGTGCCCCACGAGGTCATGGGCATGGCCAACTTCAACAAGAATCTGTTCATCGGCGTTGGAGGCGTGGACGCCATCAACCTTTCGCACTTTATCGGGGCCGTCCATGGCATGGAGAGGCTGATGGGGAGGGGACAGAACCCGCTGAGGGCGATATTGAACCGCGCCAGCGAAGACTTTTTGCAGGATCAGCTGGACCTGTGGTACATACTAACAGTCATGGGTGCCGACGAGGAGACTGGCGAGGTCGTGACCAGGGGCCTGTACATCGGAAACGACGTCCGGTGCTACGACATGGCCTGTGCGCTCAGTATCAACGTGAACTTCAACATGCTGGACAGGGCTCCAAAAAAGATCGTGGTCTACTTGAACGAGGAGTATCACTCGACGTGGCTCGGAAACAAGTCGATATATCGTACGAGGATGGCCATTGCAGATGGAGGCGAACTGGTCGTGATCGCGCCCTGGGTTGAGACATTTGGAGAGGACGGCCGTATCGACGAGCTAATACGAAGAGTGGGGTATGTTGGCACGCCCGCTGTGATGGAATCTATGCAGCGAGATGAGGATTTGAGAAGCAACCTCTCTGCGGTGGCGCACCTGATCCACGGCAGCACGGAGGGACGTTTCTCGGTTACATACTGCCCTGGGAAGCTGACTCGGGAGGAGGTGGAATCAGTGGGCTTCAAATACGCCGATCTGGGTGAGATGAGGAAGAGATACGACATAGAGACATTGAAAGATGGATGGAATGTTGCAAACACCAGTGCTGGTGTCGAGGAGAAGTTTTATTACATCAGTAACCCTGCCTTGGGGCTCTGGGCCGTCTCGAGCAGGTTCGATGACGATTCATCGGCTGCAGCCTCCGCAAATGACGGAGCAGCCCTCATGGATGTTGCAAAGGAACAGCAAGCGAGTGACATGAGCGGTGGAGTTGGTGGGTGGAAACGACCACCGGCAACATAATAATTTGTTTCTTCATCGAATCGCCTGCACTAAGTAGCCTCTATTTGTACTTAAAAGGGTTGCTTTGATTCAGTTCATACCTACCTACGTAGGGCAGATGTACAGCCTGTCGATCTTTTCTGCTCCGTTTATATCGGTCTCGAGAAGAGTGCTTGTGTTCGAACGCCATGTATCAAATGAAATAGTTCGCTCTCTGTTACATATTCCATCACGTGGGATGGTTCATGGATTACGGGGTCATCCCGCCTCCCGCACTGTAAGCTGTAAGCCATTCTCTACCATACCTACCTGCAAGTTAGTAAATGTATGTATTACAGGATGACCTTCGACCTCTACAGGACGCTGTCTACAGCCACGTACACAGGTCAGAGTGAGCTGAGCTCAAAAACTGCACCCTTCGCAGGGATATCAACTGCCTCCTACAGACATCCTTGACACACAGGTCACATGATGTTGTATCCTAAGCTATTTATGAATAATAGCCCAATTGCAATAGATTTCAATATTCCAACAGCCATTGATCACGTCAACTGACGACTATCTGCATCACCGGGCCTGCGCAGCGGGCCTAGCTATCTGATGCAAATCACAGTAGTAGCCCGTGTACGGGTGGCCACTGATGCCATTGATGAAGAAATAGTTCATAAAACTCATTATGGTACTCATTACAATTAAATTACATTGAACGAGAAGCAAAAACCATGAAAGTATTGGCCGCAGCCCTTTGTCTCCGAGCCTTCCAGTTGGTGGTAGCAAGCGTGCTTCGAGGACAGGAAACACAGAGCCCTAAACACACGAAAAGGCATGTCCAGAAAGGTGGAGGAGGCGGCGATGGTGGTGGCGAGTGCAATAGTGTCTACCCTTGCTACCATGGCGACCTCAAGGTTGGAATTTTCCTTGTAAACTTTGTCAATGGATATTACAATGCCGAATGCACCACAGTAGGCGCAAGCGAAGCGGTCTTCGGAAACGGGATATCCAACGATGGTAAATCTGTCAGCAAATATTTCGTCAGCTCATCCTTTGGCAATCTCAATGTGATTGGTGATGTGTTGGGCCCTTTCGATGTCACCAGCTATGACCTAGATCCTTCTTCGACTTGCAGATATGACTTATGGAAGGAGGAGGTTGATGATATGGCAATTGCGGAATATGGTCGAAAGACCTTTGGTGGATACGTGAAGCGGATTTATGTGCTCCCAGCTGAATCACAGGCTTCCAGATACTATCCTAACAAGTGTACTAGTCGAGCCGCAACCAGTGCAACGGATTCTCAAGCTGATGCATGGGTCTTTCTCAACAATACTTGTGATTGGGCGGTCCTCAGCCTGTTCCTGGCGAAACTCTTCATGTTTGATAGAGGATCGTGTATTTCAAACTGTGGGACTGGCCTATCCCCTTGGCTCTGTGCTGAATGCACTACCCAATACTCTTGGGAAGATACCGATCTAGTGCGGGGCTACAACCTAGGCGGAAGAGACCACATAGGCGAACCAATGGTAGATTCCCAGGGCTGGATTCCACAAGATAAGTTACTTGTAGATCCTTGTTCTGGTGACTATGAAATTGGCAGCTTTCATGGAAATACTGGCTTGTTTGAAGTAGTCAAGATCTTCAATGGACATTACATCTCCTTCCGTTCAGTCCAAGACAGCTTTGTAGTCGGAGAATGGCCCATTTACGATTCGGCACTGTATCCAAGTTATGACCCTCCCATTACTGGCGAAAATATCTTTTATGGGAAAATCAATGTCCGGATGGGAGCTAATGGACAATCCAGTCTCGCAGCTGTTCCCGAAGGTGACAATGAAGAGATTGCAATTGAGTCCGGGTCCCAAACTGTGACCATCACTCAAATCAATCACACTGATACATCTGCGTGGGTGCGCCTTGTAACTCCATATACTTGTTCTACCACCAGCTCGACACCAGCGCCGGGCCCATGCAAGGAAACAGGAGATGGTTGCAACAACAAAAGCGAATGCTGCAGCAACAGCTGTGATAACAAAGGAAGGAAGCCTTCAAACAAGTGTCTTTAGCTGCTCGTGCTCATCCCGGCGACTGTTTTGATGAAATTTTTGTATTTGAATGTGTTAAATAGATTACCATAGCTAGAGCTCTTGCTCATTAGTCTATCATATCATTTTACAATCAAATACTCTCAAATAACTATGGTATCAGCAACGGAATTCTGATTGTGCCCACAAAAGGCCTCATTTTCTCAAATCTTGCTCTCGCCAAATAATATTGGCAACAAGCGCTGCTGCTCACTCTCACACCCCACATCTCTAACCTCTTGAATCCTCTATAGGATTGGTAATAAATCAAAGAGAGAAAATCGGAAGTCTCATGAGCCAGCACTGTGGGCCACAAGTCTTCGGCATTAATTACTTTTCCTCTCATATTGAATAGAAATCTTTCCACGAACTCATTTTTGAAGGTGAAAGTTCAATGATGCCTCTGAATGTTATGTTCTCTCAAAAGTTCAAGTTGTTGTTAACTGTGCGTTCAGCGCATTAGGTTCCCACCGCGACCGCCTCAAAATGACTACCCTACATTTGCCTACATCGAACATATCTCGCTCGAAAAAAAACTTGCCTCACACGTTGAACCTGAACAGGATGACATCTCCCTCCTGCACCACGTAATCCTTACCCTCCAACCTCAGCTTCCCCTGCTTCTTCACCTCCGCCTCGTTCCCGCAGTCGACCAAATCCTGGTACGAGATGGTCTCGGCCTTGATGAATCCCCGTTCGAAGTCTCCGTGTATCACTCCCGCGGCCTGGGGAGCCTTCCATCCCCTCCCGATGGTCCACGCCCTCGTCTCGGTCGGTCCGCTGGTAAAATAGGTCTGGAGGTTTAGGATTTCGTACGCCTCGCGTATGACCCGTCGGAGTCCGGTGTCGTCCATGGATACTCCGAGGGATTCGAGGAAGTCGTTCCTGTCCTCGTCCTCGAGGTCCACGAGCTCGGCCTCCACCTGGGCCGAGACGAGGACGGTCGTGGCCCCCTCCGACTTCGCGTGCTCCTCCAACTTTTTGGACAGATCGTTACCATCGGCGAGATCCACGTCGGCGACGTTGGCGGCGTAAATCATCTTCTTCCGGGTCAGCAATCCCAGGCTCTTGATGGCCAGCTCCTCCTCGTCGTCGAGATCCGCATTCCGTGCCGGCTCGTCGTTGTTGAGGACCGCCATCACCTTCTCGAGCGCGGTGCCCTCCTTGGAATCGCTCTTGCGTTCCTTCTTCACGCGCTGCGCGCGCTTCTCCACCTGGGCCAGGTCCGCGAGCGCCAATTCGAGGTTGATCAACTCCGCATCGCGGATGGGATCGACGGATCCGTCGACGTGGATGACGTTCTCGTCCTCGAAGCACCGGACGACGTGCACGATGGCGTCGCACTGGCGGATGGTGGCGAGGAATTGATTCCCCAGTCCCTCGCCGTCGGAGGCGCCCTTGACGAGTCCGGCCACGTCGACGAATTCGAGCGTCGTGGGAACGACCTTGACGCTCTCGTTGATCGTGCTCAGCACCCCCAGTCGGGGATCGGGCACCTCCACGATGCCGGTGTTGGGCTCGATGGTGCAGAAGGGGTAGTTGGCAGCCTCGGCTCCCTGGGTCTCCGTGAGGGCGTTGAAGAGGGTGGATTTGCCGACGTTGGGGAGGCCGACGATGGCGGTCTGGAGCTTCATGTTGAGGGCGGTGCGGGAGATGGATCGGCGGCTTCCGGCGTTGACGTTCACCTGGAGGGTCCGGGTGAAGGACGACCGGGCGACGAAGGCCGCGGAGCGGCGGGTGAGGGTCGCCAGCATGGTGGCGCCGAGTAGGAGGTTCATCTGGTGGGTGGGTAGGGGTGTCGGTTGGTTCCTATCGGCCTGTCGCGATGGATATTGTCTGATATTGTGCCTCGCGCTGAGTCTCTCTGAGATTCAGCGGAGAACAAAAAGGTTGCGGCGCCGCCGCCGCGGCGTGGAACTGAAAACATCGCTGGATGGGAGCACTGGATGGGAGCCGGCCGCCATGGTTGCGGTTGCAGTGTTGCGTGGCGGTGGATGGCCTCGTCTTTCTTTGTGGTGGATGTGATTGAGTCAGCATGTGGCTGTCGCCTACGTAGGATCTACGTAGACCCTGGTATGTACGTCATTCAGTGGGCATGATTTTTATGTGAGCACTGGATCGCGGCTCGTGCGAGACCTTTGGCCTGGCGGCACCCACCCTTGGCTGGGAGTTGGGAACATGGCCGGCACCCCGTGATTGCGCCCGGATCGCATAAAACAGAAGACGATGAAAAGCACGAGAAGATTCGTCGGCCTCCTCCCGGCGGGGGCGGGGTTGGTAGCGTTGCTGTCCGTCGCCCCGGGCGGCGTCGAGGCGTTCTCCCCATCCACGCAGTCGGGCCTCGCCCGCGACGGCCTCCGACATGCGGCCCGCCCGCCGACGTCGGGCTCGAGGCCGAGACCCACGGCCGACCTCGCCCGGAGAGCATCGACGGACGACGACGCGGAGTGGATATCGCTAGTCGATCCCGCCGACGCGAATAGCCGGTCGCCGGTGCGCAAGCGCATCCTCGAGGAGGGAGACGGACCCGTCCCCGCGAAGGGGGAAACCGTCGAGCTCGAATACGCGGGGACGCTCCTCGGAGAAACCTCCTGGTCCGCGTCCGACGTCGTGGATTGTTGGCTGTCCAATTTGCAGGGATTGGATCACCTAGGTCCGGCGTTTCTGGAGAACGACGTCGCCGGCTCCAAGCTCGTGGACGATTCCTTCTTCAACGAAGATTTTTGTACCAGAACACTGGAGATAAGCAACAAGATACAAGCCAAAAAGTTGGTAATGGCATCGAAACGCATCGCGAAGCAGCAATCCGAATATCCCCCGGGAACCGAGTTCGATTCCAGCTCGTCACGCGGGAAAAACTATTCCTTCGTCGTGGGATCCGGGAAGGTGATCAAGGCGATGGAATTGGGCGTGGTGAGCATGAATGTGGGAGAACGAGCGGTCCTGGAATGTCGATCGGATTATGGATACGGAATGGACGGTTTGAGGACGAGCAAGGGCGATGTGATGGTGCCGCCGTTCGCGAATTTATGCTTCGAGGTGAAGCTCGTGAGCTCCGAGGCGTGATTGGGCGGAGTCGTCTGGAATGGAGATCGTGCGGTGGGAAGTGAATGCAGCGCTGGGAGCATGCGATGTCTTCCTGGACTCATGCGTCTATGATCACCATGGGTACCATAATGGGTACAACATGCGGAAGAACTTGAATATTGGACAGGGCTTCTCCGTTTGCTTCCATTTGCCTTTCGCTGTACTACTAGTAGGGCTTGCATTCAAACCGACATGGGTGCTAGGTGCTAGATTCCAACATTTGATACATTCTATCGCAACTAATGCAGCCGGGACGGCACTCGTTCGAGATGCCCAAATGACGTGATGTGTGGAGGTGTGTGGCTATGAGTACTACTTCGTAGATGTTAATGCGATGAGTCACCTCAAGTCCATTTCTCTCACTCGTTCGAGATGCCCAAATGACATGGTGTGTGGCTATGAGTACTACCGCGTAGACAACCCTAAGTTTCAGCAAGTCCATTTCTCTGTTCATGAAACGCTTTGTTGTCGTACATCTACCAGTTTGACACCACCAGACTACATACCAAGAGGGAAAGCAGACATGATACGGGCAACTAATCGGCTCTATCTATCCAGTCCTCTTGGACCTCAAGAATACAACGCCCACTTCCTGGCGGCAAACAGTGCAAGTCTTAGAGCTGCAGTGCCTCACATGAATGCTCGAGTGGTGCCTTCCCAGATCCCCTCGGTCGAAGTCTGTGAAGTTTGTCGCGTTCTCCAGATCGAACGACCTCTTTTCGTCGAAGTGCCTCGCGCGGCGCATATCCGGTGCAGATTCCTCTCGGCTCTCGCTGCTTGCCGTATCTGCGACTCCGGTAGAGCCTGAGCTCCCCGTGTCATGATGACTATACAAGCCCGGCGGGTCGTTGGTAGCCAGCGTCTCCAGTGTCTTGACTCTGGGGACGAAGTTTTCCTCGACTCGAGGCGGGTTGCGAATAGCGGGCAAGCTGTCAGAGACCAAGTCATCGGCTTGGGCGTTCACAACCTCGTCGATAGCAGCAACAAGCTTGTCCAAATCGTCTTCCGCGTTTTGATCCACATAATCCTCGGATGGTAGTAGAGACACTTCACTAGGTTCAAGCGGTTCACTCATTTTGCGAGATCGCGGCTTCCTGCGGGGCTTGAGGAAGAGGAGCCCAGCCATGAACCGCTTGGTTGCTCTCGGCTTCATGCCGCCAGACTCCATTGTAGGCTTGAGGGTGCCGTACTGATTTCGATTGGCTTGGTTTTTGTACTTGCTGTCCGACATTTCAGAATGCTAAGGCTACATCCCCAGCTCAAGTGGTTCAGCTTTTATGCGACCGTACTAGCTGGGGCCAAAGTCGCCCTTGCTGGGACTGTTGCTCTGGATTGATCGCCAACCGCGCGAGAGAAGACATTCATGATTGAATTTGAGGCGGGAAAAATCTTCCATGCTTGAGTGCTGGCAATAGATAATGCCTCTCTGTGTGTCTGTATGTGGATCTTATTCCCTTTTTTTCAATGGCACATCATTGTGTATTACTGATGTGCTTTATTTCCCTCACAATGACCACCTGCCACTATCTGGAAACGGGCAACGAATGAGAAAGGTACGTTATAAGCACAATCGACAAAGGGGCCAAGTCTTCATGCATGACTTCAAGTAAGTAAGCAGCCACGCTGCTAGAGACTTGGTCCAAGGCTAGAGATTACTGTGATGGACCAAAGCTTGGACTAAAGGTCCCTCGGCTACGTAGGCGGCCAATTAAAATCTCTCTTCTCTCGGAATCAAGATGCCCCTCGTGGTGCGACGGCCCCTGCGGCATTTTCAAGGCATTTGCGGCATAGAAAGCATTCTTCGCAGTATTCTCACGGTGGGTATTCACGGCATCGACGGCCAACGGCACCAACCTTACCTATCATTGCTAATGAGGAGGTGGTTCATGGAGGGGAGGAAGTTTGGTTGAAGCCCATGGCATTCAGGTATGATAACAATCCAGATACTGTGCAATAGTATATCTCAGCCATGCTCGGCATAGCCACTGAATCTACTTTGATAGGCCACACCTTTGTTCTTCAGGGAAAGTCGTGCCTTTGTACCGATGTGCTCCCCGCCATGGCAACCTCCTGAATCAAAAAGACTTCGCAAAAGATTATTCAAGCCTGTGGGCCAATCTGGAAATCAGTTCCTTTTTGTGTTTCATTCTCTCTGAGTTCCGCTCCCAGGCGGTGCCATACCATACCTAGAGGTCCGATACAAAGCCAGCAAAAGACAAAGAACTTGCTATATTAAACTAATGAACGACAACATGGCTTGAGTCTCAAGTGTTAAGACTGAGAAGCCACACTTCCACATCCACTTCGACAGATCTTTACGCCTGGAAGTTGATGATGCGTCCGAACTTCTCAATATCCAGCGAGGCTCCTCCAACAAGGGCGCCATCGATATCCGGCTGGGCCATCAGGTCGTCGACACTGTCGGGGGTGACACTTCCTCCGTAGAGGATTCTCATAGCGTCGGCGGCCTCCTCGTCGTACATGTCGGCGATGATCGACCGGCACTTGGCATGGACAGCCTGGGCGATCTCCGGGGTGGCGACCTTGCCAGTTCCTGGTGGTGAGTCAAGAGTAATTCAAAGCGATTATGATCGGTGAGCAACCAACCAGTGGTTTACAAAATATATGTCCAAGAGGCCATGAGATAAATACAGGCAAATCCAAAGCCCAAATAAGTCACAAAATGGTCATCATCTGCCGTCGCCAGGATTCAAATCAAAACGAGACTCACCGATGGCCCAGACGGGCTCGTAGGCGATGGCCACCCTGTCGAGGTCCTCCTTCGCGATGCCCTTGAGTCCCTTCTTAAGCTGGACCGCGCAGACGCTGCCGGCGAGGTCCTGCTCGAACTCGGCGAGGCTCTCGCCGATGCAGAGCATGACGGACATGCCCTCCTCCATGATTTTGAGGCACTGGGCGTTGATGTAGTCGTCGGTCTCGCCGAAGATCACGCGACGCTCGGAGTGGCCGGCGAGGGCCCACTGGACGCCGACGGATTTGAGCATGGGGGCCGAGATGGCTCCGGTGAAGGCTCCGCTGCCCTCGGGGCAGACTCCCTGTGTTTATCGAGTCGGTGGCGTTGGAGTTGTGCCAGGAGAAATGGTCAGCTAAAAGTACACAAAAATGTACATGAGCGTACATGAGCAAATGCCCACGTGAATGGATGGCGCCTTCGCCGCGAGGAGTGTTTGGCCTTCTAGATCCTTCTTCATTTGTGTGAGTCATTGGTAGGTTTGTATTCGCATTCAAGCGCGTACGTTACCAACGACACCACATAGGCGCCATTTCACAACAATGAATTGGACTCACCTCGGCTCCAACCTGGAGCTTTCCGCCCACGGCTCCCTGGGCGGTCTCGATGAAAACATATGGAACGAAGAGGGCCACGTCGGCGTCCGGGCTGGCGTCCGTGATGGCGGAGGAGATGCCGGCGGCGAGCTCGACGGCCTCGTCCTTCGTCTGGGGGTTGAGCTTCCAGTTTCCGGAGATGAAGGGCTTGCGAGCGTAGAGCTCGGTGGAGCTGACCTGGTTGCCGCTGAGGGCGGGGGCGAAGGCGGCGGCGGAGCCGGCGAGGAGGGAGGCGATGGCGAGCTTCATGGTGCGGTTGTTGATTGTCGTTGTCGTAATGCAGAAAAGTGGGAACGTCAGTGTTCAGGTGCTTGCGATCGATGGCGTTGGAGACAGGAGGAAGGACATGACGCCCCCTTTTTGGCTCGCTGAACACGCAAGATCGCGTGATTTGGTTTGTGGCTTTGGATCGATCGGCGCATGCAGGCCGGCCCTGGATCTTTGCGTTCAGACTGGATCGAAGATACTCCACAAAGGAATCCGTATTATTTTTATCCACTCGAAATTCCACGTAGGATCTCTTTTACTTTAGCAGCGACCTCCAGAAGATCCATCACAAAGCTTCGCAAATCCCAAAGATCATGTTGCTTTTCAGCATCTTGTCATCTTGCGTGCCCGCCTGCGATCAAGCTGCGATCCGCGCAGCATCATGCTTGGCATGCCGCGCATCGGCGCAGCAGAAGGCGATCCAGGAGGCTACCAAGAGAAGGCAGGAGGCGGAGCCGCGCACGGGGTCTTGGGGCAGCTGGTTGGCATCAGGGCAACCTGGATCATCTCGGCAGCAATCATGGGCTGGCAGGGCAGGGCCCCTCTTGCCATGCTTCTTGGTTGAATCCAAGATAGTCTTGGGCAGAGTCCTCCCACCAGAACGATACTAGTACCTACCACAGCGACGACTGTGACGGAAAATGATGGTCGCGATGAAGGGTGGAAGTGGCGGAAGTCGGGATTTGACACATATCATACACGATACACGTCTGTGCAAGCACGTTCTCCATAATGAGGTTCGAAGTCCGGACGAAGTACATGCATCAAGCGGTCGGCTTTCCGTACTGTATCTATCGACATTTCATACAATGCTCCATTGAGTAAAGCTGTCGGTGTTGTATCGTACTCGAGACCATCTCCTGAGACGATATTGGTCGACACTGTACTCGATGTGAAGAAGACTTCTTGTATTTGCCTTGTGATAGTGACATGTTGCTTATACCGGTGGTTGATAAAGCCGCCTGGGTGGGGCACGATAGGCACTCTACAACATCCTGGAAATTCTGAGTCTTTCTCTAGAAGCACTAGAAGAATTGGCAATCTCGGTTTGAGATAGGAGCATTGTACACAATTTGGTACTCGGCAATCAAAATGTGAATGGAAAGGATGAAAGATGGCTGAGGATACCCTGTGGAATATTGTACCTCTGAGAATACCTATTCAACGTTCAGAGTGAATACTGGGGAAAGGACAGGATGTTTCTCTGTGCATAGTATTACCCAGCTAGAAAATGTTGTATTGGGTGTTACTACTGATGGGTATATCGTCAAGCACGTATCTGCAGCCCAACTGTTGATGCAGCGTCCATCTCATGTTTTCTCAGTGATGACTGAAATGAAAGCAAGTATCCATGCTCATCCCAATGTATTCAAGAAGAGATGCAACGTCGTACCACAAGCATGTATGATGCAATTGGATGAAGGATAGCCCAAGATATCAATTTTCTACATCGAGAATATTCAGCCCAGATGCATCTCAGTCCATTCTGGTGGACAAAAATGTGTGGTCTATGCTCTCCACGGGTGCGCTGAGGGGTGTCATTGATTTTTGACTCGAGGAGGCTGGGTGAATGTCGCTGGAGGGGCTGAAACAACATTCCCGGCCCGTTTGTTCGCTGGATCAATCTTGATTTCGGGTTCATCGTGCGAATCGTTTAGCAAGTATCATACAGAGAACTGCAACATACTTTGGTGCAATCGAATTTCCTGCACTAGTTGAGAAGTCTTCTTCGTATTCTGCATCCCTGAGGGCCACATCAAGTTTGTAAAAAGATATCAACTCATCATGGTCGTCGGCGGCGGCATGAAGTCTGCGGCCACTTCCTGCCAGCTTCATTTGTACCCCTCCGGAGACTGATATGGTTTCGCCAGCAGTAAACAAATTTGTCGGCACTCGCGTGGATACGACGACTAAATTTTCATCAGTGATGTATTGTCTTGAAGTGATGGTTGGAAATGAAATGACATCATCTTCGATGACAGCTAGAGTAGTAGCTCCTTGAGAGACAATCTATATGGATTTGATGGCGAAAGTGTTTGTTAGCAAAAGAGGTGGTCGCCAAGATGATGCAGAAGAGTCCCAGAAGCTCACCATATTATCCAGGAAGTCAACTTCCACTTCAGGAGATATCGACTTGACGCAAACAAAAAGCTCATCATTGGGTTCGAGAATATCAGTGTTACAACTGAAATCCTGCATCCCTCCACATTTGCATGATTCCACATAACTTGTGACGTTTGTCGATCCGGCCACTGTCTCAATCGGCCCTTCTCTGACTGCGTTGTCGTTGGCACCAAAATCAACCAATAGATCAAAGTCAATGTCAAACTGTCGCCTGTCTTCGGTTATCACCATCTTGGGAGTTCCAACAGCAGCTGGAATTGTTAGCTGAAGAATCTGGCAAAACTGAAGTTGCAAAGTCTCTGAGTTCCAAATATTGCTGCTTGATATGGTGGATTTGTCAAGGTTGTAGGCTAGGCTGAGCGAGTCAAGTTGATCATCCCCTGGAGTGCGAGAATCGACCAAGGTTATATTGATGCCTGTGATAGGACTCTCGCAATCCTCTGCCAGAAGAGCAGTGTCATATGCTCGATCCTTGCCAATGGAATAGTTCAATACAAGCTCGTCATCGCTGTTGATACTGAAATCTGCTTGCACGTCGCGAAATTGAATATCCCATCTGGGACTATTGTTCAGTTGGGGTTGTTTCGCTGGCCCAGTGTTCTTCCAAGGGAATTTTCGAAGGAGTCGCTGGTGTGGAGTCGGTGTATATTCTTCGCTGTCAACCTAACATATGATATGAATGTGGTGGCAATAATCAATGCTATGCCTGGGCCAAGAGGTGATGGGACAGAGACAGGCGCCATGTGATATTGGTGACTTACCAATTGAAGCGCTGCCATAGCAGCCCATGACGATAGAGTTCTTGCCCTCATTGGTGTATTCTCGTTGAGCCACAGCTTCTTCGAGTTGATGCTGTGGATGCTGTGTCGTCGGATGTGATCTATGATGGACCTCGGTTGTGGAGAGTGCTGGGTATGCTTGTAGTGGACTTGGCCGCGGTTTTGGACGTAGACTTTGCTCGTGTTGGGAGGCGAAGCTATGAGGCGAAGTCGAAAGTGCTTGAGAATGTTTGTTTTCGATCCCACCCAAGTCTGGCACAGTCACCTCATAGAATCTACATATGAATGAAAGCAAGAAAACTTGGTGAAATTTTGAATCAGGGTTGAAGTGCTTGATAAGCTACATGACTACGCGCCACTGTTGTAATGGGACGGCTGTCGACGACGACTGTGGTCGGCGCCAAGACCAGCTCCGCGTAGTCGACGGCGTAGTCGACGGTATGTTGAAGTATTCGCGCCGCCACAACTGGCCCTGGCTCGGGTAAAAGGTCGAAACGGAAATGCGCCTAACCAAGAGTATCATAGTCCATCAAAGTTGTGTTTGCTTGCCTGGGAAATCTGTCCCAAGATGTAACCTTGATGGGCGCGGCCATCCTGTCCTGGTAATGATCGCCATCATCTCGTCCATTCTCTTCATCATGCTGTATGTAATATATGATTCTAATGTTCATGAGAGCAGAGTTGTTTGTGAAAGTGTGGCTATCTGTAGGTGATGCGCCCAAATAAAAGCCATAAGCCGTCAGAGCTTGCAGCCCGGAGAGGGCGATGAGGGTTGTCGTATGCAACAGTGTTTTCATTTGGCTGCCAGATCTCGCTGCGCTCTTGTGTTGATTTATGTAGTTGCAATGCACGTTGTATCTTCATTATCCTCTAGAGAGACCGATATCACTTTTCCACAGCGAAGTTTCAACGACTGTATTGACAGAGGTTTGGGTCTTCATACCTGAACGAGAACTCGTCACCCATGGAAATTCTTAGGTGTTTGTAAGCATTGACTTCACACTGATTTCTCGAGAACCCTCTAATAACTGAGTGGGAACACCGTTGAATATCAAAACATCCTGAGGTTAGAGTGGGTTATAGGGATTAGGACTTCTTGATTAATGGCAGTGACTCCTAAGAACGAGCCACTGCATGGTATGAGCGTAAAATAAGGCCATTATGAGGCCATTGT
>JALLBE010002756.1:0-14065 GCA_036939795.1 Thalassiosira mediterranea | reverse complement strand
GCGATGCTCGCGGCCGAGGGGGAGAGGCTGCAAGTTTTGGCCGAGGAGTAGGGCGAGAGGGCGGTCGTAGAGGATGCGGAGAGTGACGCGGCATGTGCTGCTGCTGGAGAGACGCGGCTGGCGGGCGAGGAGGAGGGGGCGCTGGCCGCCCTCGACGAGGAGGTGGCAGCGAGGGCGAATAGCGGGGCCTGCTCGCAGAAGATCACGGACAAGGTGAGTTACGTATGTGGCCTGATAAAACCGTTGGCATTGTCCTTGCGCACTCCCTTGCTTTTTTCGCGTTTCATCCGACGGGCGAGGTGAAGTCGCGTGGGGATCCGTCTCTCCTCGATCGGCTCCCACCATTGGGGGCAAAGGGTGGGGCGCCGGAGTACGAAAACTACTGGGACGAGGAGCAGCGCAGACAGTACGGCTTCGACTCATCCTCCAACGACGACGCATCATCCGATCGTATGAATGAGGAGACGATGGCCATCTTGTCGGCAGTGGAGGGACGGCTGCTCCGGTTCGACGGGGCGTCGTTCCACGCGGTGCCCAAGCCTCCGGCCCGGTACGAGGTCGAGATGGCGGCGCACCTCGAGATAGAGTGCGAGAAGGATTGCGACGACGGCGGCGATGGGTATGTACTGGGATGACGATTCTGACCAACGAAGATGAAGAAGGTGATGACGGGCCGGATCTGTGATCAGTGCTGCTTCAACACGTGGTTGGAGGGGAGCGGCGGCACCGCGGAGTGCTGCCCATTGGCATGGTCGACGCCGTCCCCGACGGCATCTCGTTCGACGATGACGACGAGGATGGAGATGACAGCCGGGCGGAACGAGCGATGGCAGGAATTGCGAGAGGAGTACGGCGAGGAATTCGAAAGGGATTTCAACCCGTTCGCGGATTGGATTGCAGCTTGCAAAGAGATGTCAGCGGATGATGCCGTTCGAAGGAGGGATGTGATGGTCTCGCTCATGGGAAATCATGCCAGATGGGGATGCTTGGAGACAAAGGCGTACCTCGCGAGCGAAGTCATGTATCATTTGGGCCGCACTGTTTCATTGGTGACGCTGGAGAGCGGAACAAAAAGCAGTGACTAGGAGTGCAAGGAGCGCTTGCGTTTGTGTGGGCCACACATTCTACTTCACGGTGAGTACTACATGGCTATGTTTTGACTATGTTTTGACTATGTATTTGTTGGACAACAATTTTATCAATTGATAACACAGTCACCAGGACAGAGTGGTGTGGCCATGCTTTCTTTGTGTTGCGCTATCGAGGAGAGGGGAGAGGATTAATACAACAATCAGCTAGCGCGGGGAATAGTCTGTCGCACATGTGATGAAAGAGTGAGTTCTACTTTTTGAGCCATTTTGTTTGAAATGCACAATATGTACAAACCTCATCGAGTAGAAAGTTGGCGAGCTTGTGTCCTCCCCGGCCGTTCAGTCGGCACCGCTGGTCAGGATGGAGACCACCTCTGGCCAACTGTACGCTGCGCGCGGTTCCTGCTAACTTGGGATGGCGCCAACTCCCTTGTCCGGCAAACGGTCAGCATACGGACAATGGGAGACGGTCTCGTCCAGAGCCTGGTCAACATCTGCTCATGGAGCGGGAAAAGAGGGTAAGGCGATGCTCCACTTTGTGTACAATTCGGAATTGGTGGGGGCATTCATTTGTCACGGCGGGAACGAGGGGGAGCGGGTGCTGCAGTTCTTCCCGCCCTTGCGCTGCTGTGAGTGCTTCCCAGGCTGTGATCATGCAGCGGTACAGGCTCGGACTTGACTCAGATGACGTGCGCATCATTCGTTGCGTCAACAGCCTGCAATGTCTTGCATTCTTTGCGTCATGCCTCAACATGTGCATCGATTTTGATGGGGATGATGCTGTTGTGAGTATCATCAATGCCGTTGCCTACGTCACCTTCTGCTGTGTGAGCGGATGCATGACTGCCCGGGTCTATCACGAGATCAAAGAGCGCGAGAAAGAAGCCCCCGGAATGATCCAAATGGAACGTTGACAGTTCTCTGGCGAATGTGCAGGGTGTGGATATCTGGGTGTACGCAGGAGATTTCACGACAAAAAGGAGATCATGGCAATGAACAATGAAAAGACAAAAGCGCGTTGTAGCAGAAAGATCGATGTTGATTAGGTCAAACCATGGGGCTGAGAGTCAGATGTGTCTTGAGTCTAGAGGCGAGATGGAATGCAGTTAACATCCATCATCATTACTATTTGTTTACCATGAACAACGTGTTGGCTTACATTTTTACAGTGGCAGAATGCCTCTAATAGCTGGAGAGACAGCAACTTTAGACAGAGCGATGGTATCAAATGAAACCCTCCACTCTATGTCAATATATTTCAACATACACTGATGGCATCAGATGATATGTATCTGGTTTTTTGAAGCAGCATGCCGCAGACGATGCAGCGCACACAAAAGAGACCATGAGAACCCCTTGAACAACTTATATTGCCAACGTCTACACTTGATTTAGATCATATTGCTTTCTGACCCAGTTTCGGCGTTATGATTCACAGCTGCCAGGATCATGTATGTTTTTGTACAACACATTCGATATTTTTGAATATATGATGTGGTATCTGCAATAACATAGAATCAGGCAAAATATTACTATTTTACCATGTGCGACGAATGATTGCGCGATGAATAGGCATCGTATGTNAGTGACGCGGCATGTGCTGCTGCTGGAGAGACGCGGCTGGCGGGCGAGGAGGAGGGGGCGCTGGCCGCCCTCAACGAAGAGGTGGCAGCGAGGGCGAACAGCGGGGCCTGCGCTTGCAGAAGATCACGGAGAAGGTGAGTTAGATACGTATGTGGCCTGGGGTGGCCTTCGGCGCTCCTCCCGGAGGATGAGAGATGCTCGCAATTTGGAGCAGTGTCCCTCGATGCATATTCACTCGCTGGCGGGCGGAGATAGCCAGCGGACAACAAGGAGGAGGCAGAAAAGATGTTCCAGGACATATCGGAGGCGTACGAGGTACTCTCGGACAAGGACACGAGGGCAAAGTACGATCGCGGCGAGGAGGTGTTCGAGAACCAGGGCGGTGGCGGCGGAGGGCACCAGCATCATCACTTTGATCCCCGTATGTTTTTTCAGCAACACATGCACCAGGGTGGGGGTGGGGGGCAAAGGCAAAGGATGCACCACGGGGGAGGGGGGCAGCGCATGCACTTCAATTTTGGACACTAAGCAGGGAAAGCTGGTTGTGATAACATTTTCAACGAAGGCACGGCCTTGTAAACGAATAGCAATGCAGCGTACAATTCATAGACACCATGGACTATCCATGAATTTCCCTATTTCTATCGTTACTTGAGTGAGGTGTCTATCATTTCCCTCCGTGATCACCGCCATCTCACAGTACTACTAACTGGTGTCTCAAAGATAGTGATGTTAACGAATAGATTGTAGCATACTATTGATACGATCGACTATGGTAGCCATATCCCAAGCCCGTTTTAACTTTCAGCGAAGCAGCATTTCATCTACCGTCTACCGTTTAGAGGTACCGCACTGCTGGAATCTCGAAGAAAGAAGATGATATAACAGACCAAAGTGTAGGAGCGGCTAACAATTGAAACAAGGGCATACAATTGATAAACATATTGTCTCATAATTCTTACAATCTTTCACTCTAGCAAAGCATTTGCATAGCATACAATACAACATTTTTGTCGACTCATCGTTGTCATCATACATCGCGATCAGAATACAGGCAAACAGATAGCACCCAACATGTGGCCTTGGACCAGCATNTGAGAGATGCTCGCAATTTGGAGCAGTGTCCCTCGATGCATATTCACTCGCTGGCGGGCGGAGATAGCCAGCAAGGGATGGGTCGGCGGTTATGTGGGCTCGAGGGTCGGGGGCTGTGTGGGTTCGAGTGTGGGAGGCTGCGTGGGGTTGAGCGTGGGAGGCTGTGTTGGCTAAAGCATGGACGGCTCTGTGGGCTCGAGTGTGGGAGGCTGCGTGGGTTCCAGTGTCTGCGACTGCAATTGAAGTAATAGAATAAACTGTGAAAGTAGCCCTGGACTTTATGATGAGAACATACAACGCCAGTAGTTTCCATCTAGTCAACGAGTTGACAAATCGAATGGTGGAGCATACTGGCTTGATCAGGATGAGGGCAAAGGGTGAGATGAATGATGTCATTCAAGTCCTTTGAACAGTAGGGTCACGATGACCTATTTGAAGAGCACCAGTGAAACATTTTTCTAACATTGGCGGGGCCATTTCAAAATTTTCAAAATCAAAGCATGGTTGAGGCGGATCGAAGCGCTTTCGAAGGATGGGGGCAAGAAGTTCGAGGTGCGTCGTAGCCTAGTAAGTTCGAAGTCCAAGACAGGCATAGGTCCACCTCTGAAGACAGCATGTTTGCAAGCGGCATGAAAGATATCATCAGGCAGGAAATGGTCAGAGATCGGGACAGGTTGAAAGACTACATAGATGGCATGGAAAATCAGCGGCAAAAAGCTTTATCTGTACGATCCGAGAATAATCATGATTGGGGGTCTTCGTATAGAGATTGGGATCGATACGATGATATCGACGATCTAAACGACAAGATTGATGCCGCAAATGACGATTTATACAAACTGAACGAGAGAATAAGCAAGTACAATAGCATCGACTCGGAATCATCGTGCAATCACAGGTATCCATGTTCTTGCACTGCTGACAAGAGTGCAGAACGGGAGGTTGCGTCTATGAAAGTATCAGAACGGCTGGAGCAAATGACCCTGTTCAAGAAAGAAGGAAACACACTATACGAAAAGTCACATTACACGGAGGCACTTGCTTTGTACGAAAAGTGTCTCGTTTATTACGAGTACTGTTTCGAGGCCAGCGGTGAACAGCGAGAGGTTCTAGATTCATTGCGACTACACTGTCTCCTGAATTCTGCATCGTGTCACCTGAAAAACGAGAGATTCGACCAAGCGTATCAGTGCTGCACCGACGCCCTGGCGATGGAGCCGACGAACGCCAAGGCCCTGTATCGTCGGGCCTTGGTGCTGTACCGGAAGGGCAAGCTCGATGACGCAATGAAGGATCTCACTGAAGCTGAGCGATTGGAACCAGAGGTCCGACGAACGCCAAGGCCCTGTATCGTCGGGCCTTGGTGTTGTACCGGAAGGGCAAGCTCGATGACGCAATGAAGGATCTCACAGTAGCTGAGCGGTTGGAACCAGAGGACAATGCACTGAAGAAGCTGCGGGGTATGGTTGACCGGGAGGTGGAAACTCAGAAAAGGAGAGAAAAGGCACTGGCGATTAAGATGTTCCGATGATTGAAGGTGTGGGTCTCTCTCATGTTGGGAAGATCAAGTCACGAGTGCGATCTGCTTTCAAGTTGATCAAGTAGTAAACATAGATTCCCCTATTTTTGCCTTGTCTTTCGCCATATTATCATCACCCGGAGGATCTACCATTTTTTGATACAATACTTGACATATTGAGAAATAGCGCAATCTCATGTACCTATGTGATCTTGGGAGTACTGACGATGCTCGCAGGATAACAAAACAATACAATAGACGTAAACAAGGTCTCATTTGATCGCACAAAAGTAATGGTTCACATATTGGAATCGATGCTCACATATCTATTGCAAGATTTCATATTCACAATAATCTCATCTAGTCGATAGTGCATGCAACGAGGAAAGTCACACCTGTTGCTACTACCATGCTAGAGCAAACGTAGGTTCGAGAGATCCATACATGGTATGGTTTCATGACCTTTAAATCGAGTTCACATTCGACCACTAGTCTACAACCATCTCTGGCATATGCCGCAAATAAGATGATGCACAGAGTATTGTGAGTAAAATATAGTGGACATGTTCATGTTGAGTGTAGAATCAATAGCACCATACGTACAATGCCATTTTTATCATTTTTACAGCATAAGGTTAAATAATTTATTTAGCAGTATGTAGACAGACGTTGCTCAGCTCACGACAATGGAAGCGTCGATGAGGTGTCGGAGGTGTCGCAAGCATTGACGACCTCTCACTTGAGCCTTATTTGGTACAATATATGGACCGCACCTTGATCTTTTTGGGACAGGCTATCGTACATTTTCAACGTGTCCATGGTAGAACGAGGCACGACGGATCCGCCTAACGTATTTACCGAGAATCCATGAGAAATCCTCCGACCGTTGATTGGGTTTCGTTCTTGATCGAGTTGGTGAACGTGGCCCGCCCAAGAATCTTCTTCCTGAAACTCGGCGAATACATCCTCGCCGGCTTGGACTCTCTTCATAACCATTTGGGCGTGAGTTTTCACCTGAATGGTGGATCTCGTGGGTATGAGCGATGCTATTTCTTTCCACTTGCCCCTCCCACTGTGATATCACGAAGTTGGATGCATCAGAAGGTGGTGTGGTACGTGAGTTGTTGTAGATTCCATGTCGACGTCAAGGTGGAGCGTCATGAGAGTAGAAGGAATAGGATTTCGGTCTCACTCACAATTGTTTCAGTCCCTTAATGAATATTCGACGTTCAGAGTCAGTCCATCGGCCCGACTTGGCTCGAGGATCGAGGTTGCGCTTCGCGGACGCCTTTATCCGGCGCTTGGCTTTCCGCTCAACTACTCCACTTCCATCGGTTTCGAGCGCCATTTTGTATTTCGCTGAATCTAAGTGATATATCGTATACTGCGACCTTCCCACTTCCACTGGCCGATGCTTCCGTCCCCTCTCCCAGATTATTTCGACCCTATTTGCCCGACTTGGCTCGAGGATCGAGGTTGCGCTTCGCGGAAGCCTTTATCCGGCGCTTGGCTTTCCGCTCGACTACTCCACTTACATCGTTGGGCTCGGTTTCGAGAGCCATTTTGTACTTCGCTGAATCTAAGTTCGACGCTGATATATCGTATGGTGTGACCTCCCCACTTCTACTGGCCGATGCTTTCGTCCCTCGTCTCCCAGCTCTCCCAGCTTATTTCGATCTTATTGGCAACAGAAGATGCACCCACTGATCGGCTCTGCCGTCGAGGCGCCCAGTCATGCCCGATATGATATGATGTTGCTCGAGGACGGACGGAGAGGATGGAAGCCGCGCGGACTGGTCTCAGGTTCATCAAACAGGTTACGCACTTGGCCTATCTTTCTCGCTAATCCACACGAATAGCGAACAAAGGATTGTGATTCACAAAAAAACAATGGATCATTCAGAACAAATCACCATACTAATATCGCGTAAAATTTCAATTGGCGAAAGACACCATCATTATCCGTCAGTGATGTGTTGTGAGTTGATGTTGGAAGGAAAAAGATTTGTTTTGCGGGTGAGCGAGGGTTTCAAAGGGAAACATACCGTTTCGGCTCAAAGGTTCAATGTAGGATTTTATTACTTCGACCTTATCATGATTTTTAGTGAAAATTGTTATGAAACAAAGGCTAGACGTAGTAGTGATTGCTGAAGAACGCTAGTGTTTAAATTACTGATTCCTAAATATGTATGTCGGTGATATGTACATTTGGCAGGCAAATCCTGTCAAACGTCAGTGCTCAGTGCACGCTACGTACGCCTCACTATCGCCCGTCTGTCCGCCTATGTAGCTAGGTACCTCTAGAGGGCGGGTATGTATGTTGCTAGGTGTGTACCTACGTAGCTATCGTACGATTACATACATACATATAGTTATTTATCCGGGATTAGTAGGTAATGAAAATAGCGAGTGCCTGCGTGTGGTTTTCCGGGTCTATTACCTATGGTACGTTACCTTGATATGGATACGTCATTGCATATGCAGGCAGGCAGATCGCACACAACACACAACAGTCAACAGGGAGGGAACAGCCTCCACTTCCTACCTCTCACCCACCAACCCCAAAACCAAAAGGGACGGGGAACAGAAGGATGTTTGACCTAATGACTACCATACATACTAGTGATTGTTTTTTTGCATGATTTGCATGAGGGATCATCTTCATCTACTTCTACTACAATGTCACTCTACTACTGCTACTGTTGCTGTTGTAGTTGTAAAACATGGCGTCTGCTCTCATCTTGATTGGTTTGGCCCAATTCATAGTTAGATGCTGTCATCGGCAGCCATAGCCATGCAGATGTGTCATTAGACGGATTTAAAAAGGGTGACGTGATTTTAGTGGTTAAGCACTTGAAATTGAAAATTCTTAGTGGTTAGTCAGTTTACCTATTTTTATCATTGGCCCCTTTCTACGTCTACTACGTGGAATTCGAAGAATATCCTCAATTAGCATATCCATTGTATGTGATTTTAGTGGTTAGAGTTAGATAATATTCTATTGCATAGTGGATGTGATTTCAGTGGCAGTGGTTAGATTTATTCACAATCACAAGCGTGATTTCACAATCACAAGCGTGATTTTAGTGGTTAACAACTAAAAATCCTAGTGGCTAACAACTAAAATACATATACACCCATTTAAGAAAGAGTCTTGGTGAGACCACTTTGACCATTGTCCCTACATTCAATTCCACACCCACGACTGTTTGACGATGATGGCTCTTCATTACCCCAATGTACACATACATGACACTAGCCTGCACTAGCAAACAAGTTGGTAGCGCAACGGAGTGCCGTTGCCGTTGCATGTGGCCCCAAAGCCAAAGCCCGCGCAACGGCCCGGTTGCCCCCCCAGCCCCAGTTGGAGTGACCCCAATGCAATCCTGCATTTTCATGGTTTTAAAAAAGTTGCATCTAATTTAGTGCAAAATATACTAACAGCAACTGTGGGGATGAGTTGTGGGTGATGGACTCTTGGATAAACCAAAACTCAAAACTATCTTTAGTCTAATTTTTGGGTGGAGCAGCTAGTGCTACTAATGTACCTGGGGCAATAATACCTGTGACCTGTGATGTGGCAATGTGGTGTTGGTGTTGGTGTGCAGATGATATCTAAAATATAGATGCAGATGACATGTAGCTATGGATAGGTAGGGGCATGTTGTGGATTTTTAGTCTCGACAAATATTGGGAAATGGGTCGCCCAACAACAATGTCAGTATCTTTCTGGCTCAGACTGGCAGACTGGGGGGCTAAGGCAACAGTTATATTCTCATCACCTGTTTCTTTTGGTTTTGGACTCTGGAGTTGTGATGGGGTTGAGAATGTAACTTTTGATTTCCCTAGCTTTGACTTTGCAAATGGTGAGAAGTTTGAAATCTTGTTCGCGAGTCCCGCTTCAAGCGAGCTTTCGAGCGTGGGGGGCGTCGGGCGTCGCGTCGAAAGCAAAGATGAAGTGCAACAAAAACAAAAACAAAAACACAAGCATATGTTGTGGTGGCTTGTCACCTCTTTTTGATTTTGATGCAAAACAAGCACTTGAAAGTCAATATCATCAAGAGCTAGGATATAAACAACAACAATAATGGAGAGTTGCACCGGTAAAAACCAAAATGGTTTCAGAGTTGGAATAATAGATACTTGCTGTGCTTACTATCTCCATCTGCTTTTGATTTTGACTAGGGCACTGGATTTTGGCGATAAATGCTGAATCCGAATAGGTAGCGTGGATTCATGTCCATGTCGTCTCAAGTTCCACATGGGGAACGATGTATTGATTCTTCATATTCATATCCCCGTGCGCGAGCCCGTCATTCGGTGCACAATGTTTACCACCACCTCCGCCGCCACACACACACATGCCTCTCTGGTTCTGATGATGGTTGCACTTGTGTTGGTGTTGTGAGGATGACGGTGACACCACATCTCAATTTGATTCAATCTCAAGATGGGGCAGAGAGAGTAGAGGCATCTCATGCAAGCCTTGGTCGAAGCCTCTACCATTGTACACCTGTTGTATGGGAAGGTTGTACCTACCTATTGTGGCTTTCTCAAGCGTCTCGATCTCGATCCGAGACCCCAACATTGAGCCCTGAGTACACCAGCAGATTTATCCATCTAAAGCATTTCGCAAAATGATGGTGTGGTATTTGCTGGGTGCGCGATCGTGCCAAGGGGTTGCAAGGGGCGGGTGACAACCTGTGACAACAACAGAGCCAATGGCCAACGGTCGTCAAAATGGACATAAAAAAAAGCGCGCAGCAACAATCAACGCAACTGCATACGACGACTATCTACGGACGGCGACGATGGCGACGACGGAAGAAGGAGGCGGTAGTAGGAGTCGCTCCGCCCTCTCCGCGGCCGTGCGCGCGGCCGAGGAGCGTCGATTGGGACTGCCGCCCGGGGGGGGAATGGGAACCTCCTCGCCCGGAAACGGAAAGTTTCGGAGCGGTTGGGCGTCCACAGTCCGAGTGCCCGCTGTGCAATCGTACGTCCCGACGGAGGGCGGCGGAGGCGATGGAGATGGGAGGGTGGTGGTGGTGGTGGCTCCCGGCGAGGAGGAGGAGGATCTCGAGCTGCAGCACCAGCAACGGCAAGGGCAGCAAGAGCAGCAATTGGGGGAGCAATCTCCCAGGACGGAAGCGGGCGACGTGGAAACCCCGAAGGAGAAGGAGGAGGAACCGCCGCCTCCGCCGCCGTTGCCCGGAATGTCCGTCGAGGCGGCGGCGAAGCTCGTCGCCGATCGGGCCAGGGAGGAGGAGCTGGTGAGTTTGCACTACACATGATCGGGGTATATATGTATATGTATGGATTCGCCATGCGTGGAGAGAAATGATGTGTATATGCGTCCGGGAGATGGAAGCTCGGGAGAAAAGAGAGAGAACGTGCTAGATGGGAGAGAGACGACGGGGCCTGCCGCCGAAGGAAAACCTAATATGGTTCGAACCGTATTATCGATAGAGGGAGGGTTCCGAGTTCCGAGTATCGTCGGTTGGATATTTATGGTGGAGGTTATAAAGTTTCGGGACCGCCGGGCATGGCCTCCCGAGCGGGCGTCACGATATATACCCATGCGGGTCACGAGAAAAATCTTTTTCCCGCATGCCTCTCACGAATGCACGCATCACGGTTTGCCCATAACGTTGCCCCCACCCACCCCTCCGCGAACAGGCATCGGCCGCGGGCAAGGGCGACGCCGAGCTATCGCAAAAACGAAAGAGGAAACGAATCTGCCTCGGACTCCTCGCCCTGCTCGTCCTCGCCGGAGCGGCGGCGGGGATCGGCATCGCCCTCTCGGGAGGAAACGATGGCTCGGACGCCGCCGACGACGACTCCGCCGCCGCCGCGCTGGGAGCGATCGGGAACTCCACCAACTCCACGGGAAATTCCACCCTGGACGACGACTATTATGACGACGAGGAGTTTGGGGAACTGGAGGAGGTATTGGTGGACAGGAGGTGCGAGTACCGCAAGTCGAACGAGATATTCGTGGGGGTGGAGGACAACGGGGTGGACAACAAGTTCTGGTGAGTTCCTCTGGGCATGACACTGGGAGGGCCAATGGACCGAAGGGCATGGCGTGGACGCGTGCGGTTCGCCCCGCATCTCGATGCCGGACGGCGGGAGTTTCTTGCCGCGTTGCGGTTTCGTTTCCGGTCGGCATGCGGCGCCTGCCTAGTTGTACATATATTATGCATGCAGTCCGAGGTCGTGGCAAGGCAGTGCATCGATGCTTTCGTGTTTCCTTCGAGGCTCGATCGCACCGTGGATTCTCTCCGATGTCAGGTAGTTGCACCCTCGGGACGGAAGCTACTGCCGATCCCGAAGACGATCGGCGGAAGGAATTCCACATTGATGCGATTGCACATATTGATGCGCAAGCTTCCAGTCCATATCCGCACCTGTCTCATCCTCAAAAAACTCTCCTTTCCAAACATGGACAGGGGGAGCGCGTCCGACTTCGACGGCGACGACGCCGTCGTGATGTCCTACGACCGCGACGGAGTCGGGGCCGCGTGGACCCTATCCCGCGACTCCCGCCGCGGCACCTGGCGACACACCCCCTTCCAGACCGACGAGCCGGTGTGGTTCGGGTGGGACGTCGCCGTCCGCGGCGGCACGGCCGTGGTGGGGGCGCCGGCCTATGGAGGGAGGAGGGTGGGTCATCCCTCCAACGTGGGGTACAGCTGGTGGGGGGGGAGGGGGGCGGCCGTGGTGCTGGAGAAGGATGAAGAGGGGGGGTGGTATACGCGGCAGACGTTGGTGCCGAGGGTCACCGACGACGACGCGAGCTTCGGGGTGTCGGTCAGCGTCGCCGGTGAGTTGTTTGGGATTCTAGGAGGCCGCCGTCAGGTGGGGATATTATTTGATGAGGGCTCAGATATGGACTCACACACATACTTATGTACCTATCCCTGATTTGCCGCCTCGAATTTGCAGAATGCGGTTGCGTAATTGCAGTCGGGTGAGTTACTTTCGAAGACATTCTTACGCGTTTAGTTTATATGCCCCAGTTGACTGACCAACAACAACCCTCACTTAATGCCCGTGGTCAGGGCGTGGCACGACAGGGACAGCCGGGGGAGCGTGTTCGTATTTTCCAAAACGGCCGACGGAAGCTGGGAGGAGATCCAGAAGCTCGACCCGGCCGCCACCAGGCAGAGCCGATCGCAGTACTTTCACGGAAATTACGGCGAGGCGGTGGCCTTGGGCGAGGGGGGGGCGTTGCTGGCGGTAAGGAGCCCGTACGATCACTTCGGCGACGGTGAAGGCGAAGGCGAGGGCGGCGACGGGCCCCGTGGCGTCGTTTACCTCTACCGCAGGGACGACGATGGTATTTATCGAGAAATCCAACGGCTCTCCACCCCCGAGGGGCCACAGCTGACCTTCGCATCGGGCAAGAGCCTGGCCTTTCTGGACGATTTCCTCCTGGTGGGGTCCGGCTCGAACAGGAAGGTCTACGTCTTCAAACGAACGGAGTCGGGAAAATATCGGAAGACCACGGAGCTGGTCCCGTCCGATGCCGGCGCGGACAGCATTTTCGGCATATCCATCGACGGCTCAGGCGGCGACGTGCTGGTGCACGATTGCAAGGACGATGCCTCCTACCTGTTCTCGTTCAGGTACGGCGGATGGAGGGAGAGGGCGAAGTTCGACGGATGCAATACCGCCCTGTCCGGCGATTCCATCGTGGCCCAGTCGAATCAGGAATTCGGATTCGTCGAGAGCGGCTACTACGGCGGTCCGGTCAGCTTCTACGATCTGGTTTGCGATTGAGGCCCGAGGAAT
Source organism: Thalassiosira mediterranea (assembly GCA_036939795.1). Classification (NCBI taxonomy): domain Eukaryota; phylum Bacillariophyta; class Thalassiosirophyceae; order Thalassiosirales; family Thalassiosiraceae; genus Thalassiosira; species Thalassiosira mediterranea. The sequence goes on along the minus strand of JALLBE010002756.1, from coordinate 982 downwards.
GGACTGCATGTAGGCGGGCAAAGTATGGGGAACATGGAGAGAAATGGGACTAACCACCACCCACCAGTTTTGCACTGCAGTGCCCCATCCTCAATAAGTGTGGAGAAAGCCACATAAATGATCAACTGCGAGTGGCCGTGAGGTCCAAATCAGTTGGGCTAGACTTGATGACATTTTATGGGCTTTTGCCAATGGCACAAATGCACTGTTGTTCAATACGTTGGATGGTTGCATCATTTCGCATCCCAACTTGTATTCAATCCACAGCATCTTTCCAACCTTCTTCTAATGTCACTATATAGCTTGCATCATTTGTCTTTAGGGACGAAAGTGGTCCTTCATTTAGTTGTTTCTTCCGCAATTCATAGTTTCGTCGACTTGTTGATCCGTACATGGGAAACAAAAGAAATGTAATATGACTGCTCCACAGCACTTGCAATGGTATCGAAATGTAGCACTCTCAGCACCCCAACTAGTAGTGAGATAAGAATCGACTCGCGGGAGAGAATATTCCAAGCTGAGTAGTTGCATTTTAGATTCATGGTGGAATGCTCGTGAGAGTGAGATGAAAAGATGAAATGCAGAAAAAGTGAGACTGACATGTCCGCTACCTACTCCATCCAATCACCTCCAGCCATGCATCGTGCACGCATATGCATGCATGTAGCGAATGCGGGATAGGATCCAGCCTACATACGCCAGTGAAAATGCTGCGCTATGTATGTACATATGTCACAAGGCTTCTGTTGCATCTAAAATAGCCTGCATGCCCAAATTCTGATTCGCGCCTTCAGTCCGCAAGGTGTGTAGGTACAGTCGTGACACAGTTATAGTTACACACACCTATAGTTACAGCACAGTTATAGTTACACCTGAGACTGACTACACCACTTTTGGTGGGAACTGAAGTTTTGGCTTGATGAGGACAATGTCGAGGAGGAGACTGAGCTAACCAAGAAGGAACCAACAACCGAGGAGAAAA
>JALLBE010002736.1:0-11136 GCA_036939795.1 Thalassiosira mediterranea | reverse complement strand
CTGCAACAAAGCCGAGAGTTGGATGGGGGGTGGGCTCTTACTTGCTCGGAAGTCAACGAGGGCGGAGTTGGGAGTTGGGCGGAGTCTCAAGTTCCCAAGTGTCCAGAAGAATCAAGGCGAATCAAAGCTCTCTGGCCACTCTGGCTCTGGCACCTCGAACCTCGAACCTTTGCCTCACGCTCTGCTTGCGCTTGCGCATCACATGCGCAGAGAGAGGTTTCTAGTCCGTCGACGGAGTGTTGGGATTGGTTGAGGAGAATCTGGATGAGCGAGCGAGGGAGGAAGCGACGCGGCAATAGTGAGTGAGTTCTACCATATGTAGTGCCTCCGGCATCGTTTCCCTACCGATGTACTTCCTGGCTGTGCGTACATTTGCCAGAGCCGACAAGAATCTCCAACCGCATCCTTCAGTAGGGCGGAGTATCGGTTAGTCCCACAACGCACGGAACCGACCGTCCTTACACGAGCGAGTTTGCAACTTACTGTTCACGCCGATCCGTTCATATCTCCTTGATACTCTCCGCGTGCTCCAAGTGCTGAACCTGTTGCGAGACTATTGAACGCCAGCCCTGTCATTATTTTCCCTCGCATTTTTTCATCACGCCCCCAAGTCGATTGGCCATTGAGTGAAGTCGGAGGGGAAGCTCTTGTTGGCCACGCGTTTAGTATGGTTGTGCTCTCTTCGAACTTTGGAGACAAGATGGGACAATTCGAGCTCGCCTCTGACTTCGTAATCAACGACACCCTCAAGCCTCATGTGAGGGACAATTTCCGCGTGGTCTCCTCGCCGGGCCAGGAACTCATCTCCGACCCGGACACTGGCGCCCTGGTATATCCTAAAATCCTCGCCGCGGGCAGTGGCAACGCCGTTCAGGAGCCCTCTATATTTGCCAAACTCATCGAACTCGCTGGGAAAGATCGCCCTAACGTCGTCTACATCGGAACACCGTTCTTCGATCGGGAAGATAAATACGAGATGGGCACAGCGTCTTTCAGGAAGATTGGATGCAAGATCAAGAGACTCATGGTTGCCAAGGAATGCACGACGCCTTCCGAGGAGGAGATGCGGCGGATAGTGGTCAACTGGCCAGATGTGATTGTAATTTCAGGAGGAAACTCCCTCTTCGCTATGTTACGATGGCGTTCTATTGGCCTCGATGTGCTCATCAGAGAGGCTGCGATCAGAGGAAAAGTGTTATGCGGAGGTTCAGCTGGGTGTGGGTGTTATTTTGATTCCATGCAGACTGACTCGCTGAAGCCTGAGGCGTGCAAGTTGTCAGAGCGAGTACTCTGCGAACTTTCAGCAGAGGAGCGATTGAACTGGAGCTTCGTCAGGATAACATGCCTTGGATTCATCAATGCGTTCTGTGTCCCGCACGTTGATACAGTGGGGTCAAATAATATCGCACGAGTGGACATTGCGAAGAAGATGCTGCTAGAGGCGCATGCAGAGGCTGGTGGAAGTGCTGTCTTCGGATTGGGAGTGGACGAAAAGGCGGCGGTCATCTACGAGAATGGAAAGATATCAATCGTCAGCGGTGGCCGGCGAGCGACCGGTGTAGGCGATGCCACCGTCCATATCCTTTTCGTTGATAGCCTTGGTGAAGCGGTGAGCATTCCTACAACCCCAAACACTGGAGAGACCTTTACACTTGACGAGGTGATTGAGCGTGCGATGCGGTCAGTCGCGGCACTCCAGAGCCCTCTCGACCTGGTTGTTAGCACAGATGTCATTGACGCCTGTCACAGAAGGGGGCTATCTGGCGCCATAGACTTGTTGGCAGCAATTGACGAGGATGTGAGGCTTGTGGAGCATCCGACCCCTCCTTTTCGCGACCAGACTCCCATTCCATCGATCCCAGAGAAAGCGACTGTTCCCCACGTGGCTGCTACTTTGCCAGCACCAGAGACCCAACCTTACCCTTACCTGAGATCAGCATCGTTCGACTCACAATTCGATGCCCCTGTGCAACCAGTGTCAAAGGTTGCCGCTCACACACGCTCGAAGACAGTGGGTCTGATGAATATGGATCAGTTGCTTATCAACGACAAGCTGCAATAGGCGGCAATCATCTGTCATACCCACAGAGATCTAACCATCGAATCCAGATACATCAGCATGAAAGGAGGCCGAAGAAGAAGTGTACGATAATCAAGATAGAAATAGCGAAGAAAGTCTAGCACAACCTAGCTGATTTATGTCTATGGTAGTGTTCCATGATCCGTTATGCCTTCCTAATTATCGTTGATAGGTGATGCGCACCATCGTCTTCATGTCTGACGGCATATTTGGACATACCAGTTGCCATCTACCTTCTGAAGCGATGTGCAGACCTGAGATACTCTTTCATGCCAGTTCAAGAATGCCCAGGAAGCCATTTTCCAATCACAAAAGTGTTTCATCCCTGATCCGTGTAAAATACACGTAGCTAGCTCTCCTAATCACTTGGTACTGAATCTATTTCCCAACTCTGATCTGCTTTTCATCCTTTACCCAAGAGTCGTTGCTTCACTAGCACGCTTATGGCAAGCTGTGCATCTTCACGCTTGACATTTAATCTTTCTTTTCGGCACCAGCGCTCTGTTTCTCTCCGACCCGATCGGTTTTGCTATCTGCGGCCCCACCCCCCGAAGCGTCATCTAACCCCCCTCCTCCGCCCAGGTCGAACTTGCTCATCAGCGAGTCCATGCTCGCCTCCGCCTCGGCCGTTATCGGTTTCGACTTCCCCTCGTCGCCGATGTTCCCTATGTCGGTGCAATACCAGGCACCCACATCTGCAGCGACAGCCAGTGCGCGCGCAGGTTGTGTCATGAAGGGATGCACAACATGATGATGTCACGGAGCGTTGCAAGTAATTGGCATGGGCGTAGATGAATCACAGTTCGCGTGAGTTTCTGTTCGACGAATCAGTGCATGCGACGCGTGCAGCGGCCACGCGCTTGAGCAATACTCGAGAAAGGGACTCACTGGTGAAAAAGCCGGTGTTGCAAAGCAGCTCGTTCTTCTCTTGAAGCGCGTGTGCCTCCGGCGGCGCCAGCATCGAATAGTGCATCGCCCCGGGGCTCGACAGATGGACGCCCCATCCCAAGAACGGTACGACCGCGGCGAGGGCGGAGGCGGCGACGAATCGTCCGACGTCGCGACGATCATGAGGAGGGCGTTCGACATCGCCGTCCACCTCCGAGGCCATCGCAAACGACGACGCGATGCATGGCGGGCGCGATAGGTGCGAAGGAGCGCCCATCATCGAAGTGCACGGGCGGCTTGCGCGGGATCGGGACGTCGGCGCGCCGAACGCGGAAGCCGACGGCATCAGCGCCGCCGCCGCCGCCATCAGCAGCAGGAGCGTCGCCATCAGCGCCGCCGACGGGAGACGCCCGCCAGCCCCTGGAGTCGTTGTTGCTGCCATGGTTGTCGTTGTCGTCTACAATACCCGCCCATGAGAGGTGAGAATTGAACGATTTTTGTCTAGATAAATATGTTTTATGAAAAATCAATTGGCCCAAGATGAAATAGAAACAATTGAAAGATTTTCGTATTTTTTGTTCGGCCGTATTAAAAACACTTTTCAAACTTACGCGCAAAGATACTAATAGAGGATTTCAAATGTTCCAAAACCATATCTCAGCAACCACCCGAGGGATTTTAGGTCTTGGACCAGCTATTGCATTCTCTACACAGTAAACCCGACTCAATGGGCTCATTGGGTTGGGGGTGCGAGCGCGGTGTGAAAAGTCGATTTTGGCGTTGTGCGATGCGTTTTGTTAGGCGAAGCTAGTGTTTTGGGGTGGTGGGTTGCCTTGTTATTTTGTGCGTGCGGATCCATCTTGGGCCGACTGTTCGACTCGAGCAACAAATGACGTCGCGGGGATTCTCACCTCTCATGTGCTCGCGACGTCGTTGACATCAGACATCAGTTGACAGATGCGTGCAAATCATTCAACAACATCATAACACCGCCATAACCCGTATTGATTCCTATTTATTTTTCTACGGGGAAGCATCGTGACTCGTGACCAACTCATCGTCGACGTGAGAACGCTGCGCTGAGCGCTGAGCCGCACATTTTTTCATTTTCTCACCATGGCGGACCCATCGACGGCGCGGCGGCGCCCAACGACGTCGCCGCCGCCGCCCGCGATCGCGACCACCAGCAGCACCGCATCCTCCGTCTCCTCCTCGACGCCCTCCACGCCGCTGCCCCTCTCGTCCTTCCTCGCCGGCATCGCGGGCGGATCCGCCTCCACGATACTGCTCTATCCGCTCGACCTCGTCAAGGTCCGCATGCAGGTCGACGAGCGACGACGCGGAGGGGCGGGCGGCGCTTCGGCGACGACGACGGCCGCGACGACGACGACGTCGGCGAGCGGGGGCAACGGAAGCGGGGCGCCGGGGGCGGTCCGACAGCGGACGATATGTCACACGGTGCGCGGAGTGATACGGCACGAGGGCTACCTCGGCCTCTACCGCGGACTCGCCCCCGCGGTGGTGGGATCGGCGGCGAGCTGGGGGGGGTTCTTCATATTGTACGAGGAGCTGAAGCGGGTGATGCTGGCGAGGAAGCTCGCGATGGCCTCGTCGTCGACGGACCGCGCATCGTCTTCTCCCATGCGGAGTGCCGACGACGGCGGGGCGGGATATGATTTGCGGAAGGACATGCACGTCGACGAGGAGATCGACGTCGACACGAACGAAAGCGCGAATCGGCAAACGCAGGACGTGCACCTCGGATCGACGGAGCACTTCGCGGCGTCGTGCCTCGCGGGCGCGTGCATGGTCGGGCTGACCAATCCGCTCTGGCTCATCAAGACCCGGCTGCAGCTGCAAAATTCGCGATTGATGGAGCGGCAGCAGACCGCGAACGAAGGCGCGCAGCGGTTGAAACCGGCGTATCGCGGCATGTCCCACGCGGCCTACACCATCGTCAAAGAGGAGGGCGTGCTGGCGCTCTACAAGGGGAGCGTGCCGGCGCTCATGCTCGTGTCCCACGGCGGCATCCAGTTCGTGACCTACGAGTTCCTGAAGAAGCACTTCGCCAATTTCACGAACGGCAATGGAGGCGGCGGTGGACAGTGGAAGCGGGGCGACGGGGCCGATGGCAAGAGCATCGGGGAGAGATTGCGCGACAGCCTGGGATACCTGGTCATGGGGGCGGCGTCCAAATTGTGAGTGCGACATTTGTGTGTGTTGTCGCGCCGCGAGAGAGCACCAAAAGTCTGACCGGCTCAATGTACCGTGATCACGGATCAGCGTCGCGAGCACCGCTACGTATCCCCTGCAGGTAATAAAGGCCCGCCTCCAGCAGCGATCGCAGGCGGTGGAGGTATCCGAATCGACGGGAGAAATAGTCGTCACGAAACGAGAGTACAAGGGCGTGGCCGATTGCGTTCGCAAGGTCTGGAGGAACGAGGGTCCCGGGGGTTTCTTCAAGGGGTGTTTGACGAACGCGATACGCGTGGCGCCCAGCGCGGCGATCACGTTCGTCACGTACGAGTTCGTGCTGGACGTGTTAGCGGAAAGATGATCAGTCGGGATGCCATGTTGGGTATGGCTGAAGCCAACGGTTGGATCGGAATGTTAGAAGGTGTTGCCACAGACGATGCAACCGTGTGCCACCCAATTCTTATGCTCGCTGCAGCGTATGGAGTTTTTTCCAAATTGACTACGACTGGAAGTGTTGGTGCTCGAAACAACGTCGATCAGGTCCTGATGGATTTGGGAATAGCGCTTGGTTGACGCGAGAACATCCTTCTTTGGATCCCACGGCCAGACGTGACAGAATCATGGGGATCAACGTTCCACTTTGGCCATGAGTAATAGCAGGCACCTGGTCTCAAGACGCTTTCCTGTGGTTGATGGCACGCACCTGGCAGTGAGCATACCTAGCTCCCTGCTCAAGCTCTATATATTACCTATGATTCATGAGGAGATGTGCGGTCATATCAGGATCTGCATTGAGGACAGATCAAGGCAGAATTCTAAAACCCAGCAAATGCATATAAGTGAAGTCGACAAACACGGATGAGCTACACATATAATTTAACCTGGAGAGAGACAGAGAGGGCCTGCGGCAACATTTATTGTACTTAATTGTACTAATAGCAGGAGGTAAAAGAGATTGTCCCATCGAGGTCTGGCTGGGGCATCTGGTTGCTTAAATGTTTTCCCCTACCCTGCAACCCGTGACACAGTTACTACCGCCTATATTACACTGCTTCATCAGGGGCACTTGGGGAATCTTCATCGATCTGGGCTCTCACGTCAGCATCCTTCTCTCCCCTGAGACGACTATTCTTCTCTTTCAATCCTCGGTACTCTTCACGAAGCTCGTTTGCTTCAAACTCCAATCGCGCAATCTGAGATTTGAGCTCATTTTGCCGACGTGTACCCTCAGTAATCCTACGGGTAGCCTTCGACAAGAGCTCTTCGGCTTTGAGAAGCTGCTTCAGAGCACCATTGCCATCGGAACGAATTTTGGATGCATCTCCCAACTGATCCTCCATTGTATCAGCAATTACTCGCTGCGTAATTGCGGGCAACGCCATGGTAGATTTCAGATAAGCCAGCTTCTTGTAGTTCGACTCGAGCCGCGATATTTTCTGCTCCAGCGTTTCAGGTTTGGTGGCTGGCACTCCAGGAAACAATTGGATTCCGGTAGTCTTTGCCACCCACCGTCGAAAGCCATGGCCACCTGCCGCAGCATTGGGATTTGCCGTTGTCGTCATTTCCTTCGACTTGTGCATATTGGCGGTTGATTTGGATTGTGAGAACCTTCGACCTTCGATCACTTCATCAGCGTCCTTCGATTGCTTCGATCTTCTATGTATCAACTGTCGATGTGGCACCACTGACAGGTGGCACTCTCTCTAGAGCGGCAATCGCGCGACTCAACAAATTTCAATCAGGGAGGGTCATCAATAATCATAGTCTAGCCGTTTTTATTCAGGCATCTACACTCGCTTGATGTTGCTTCAAAGCAATCAAGCAAGGGAACATTAATCTTGCATCTGCTTGCATCGGGAGAACCTTCACCTTGCCTGCATCAGGGGTGACCTTGGTCGATGTGGTCAAGAAATGACCAAGCAGTGTGACTGTAGCCACTGCAGCAGCTAGCCCAATGATCCATAGGGACCATACTCACTTTATCTCACTTTCACCACCTGTACCATTTGAATGTTGAAGCAAGGACGTCCCCAGCATGAGGGAGGTGTGGCTCCGAACATTCTGCTTCTCTACTGGCGATGAGGAAGAGTTGCCTCGGCGTTTCTTGGGGCGTTTGTATCCGATCCCACGAAAGCGCATCGCATGCATAGGTCTCCCGATGCTATAATTGATGCCATCAACTATGGTTCAACCGACATAGTTTTCCGCATTGCACCGGGGGATAAGGGCGAACTCTTCCTTGCATTCCACGCACACGTCATTCCTGAACTTGTTAGTAGCTTCGACTTTCACAATGACATACATCACAGAGAGAAAAACAGTGATAGGTTGAACTCGATGCTGCAAACCTGGACAAGTATGAATCTTACCTTGAGGCGTGACAATGGAGCACACAGTGATCCGCCTATTATCGACGTCGGGTTCCTCTCCGAGAAAACGGTGACCTGGTGTCGGTTTCCTGTTTCGATTAGCATCAAGGCGTTGCTAGGGGCGTACGCCTCTTCTATCAACCTACCCTTAGACTGTCTCAGGTTCGAACGTCATGCTCATGGTTTCGCCAGCAATTCTGGCGAAGACACGGAACCAATCGTCCTGAGTGACTTGTTGGATGTGAAGGTGGGTGTTGGTGGGTTTGAAGATGGGGAAATCATTTTGGCATCTCGGAAGCAGAATACAACTGTCAGAGCGAACAGGTCACCATTCAAATCATTACCCTGCACAAACGGAGTTCAGGATGCCAATACAGATAGGAAGTCCGAGGTCGAAGGCAACGAACCAGTCAAGCTGATCAAATGTCTTGGTAGTAAAGAGCATGCGCGGAAAGAGGTCTGCGAGTGTGATCTTGGGAACGATGCAATTGCACCTGTACTCACCAAGGCCGAGCCCTTGCAAAGGAATAGGACGAATGTAATCAGCAGAATGCATTTACATCAGAGAACTTCAAAGGAAATGACGACCGTGAAGACCCCGGCCGCAAACGAATTAGTCACCAAGCCCAACACGGGTGTGCATATCCTCGAGCGCGATCTTGGGATAGATGCAATCGCCCCTGTGCTGACCAAGGACGAGCCCTTGCTCGGTAATGGGCCGGATATAATGAGCAAAATGCATTTACAGCAGAGGATGCAAAAGGATAGGGTAGACGTGACAAAATTGACAATGGTGAGCAAATCAACCGATAATCCCCACGCGAATGGACAGTTCCACGAGAACCGTTGCATAGATGCAATCGCTCCCGTTATGGACGAGGCAAGCAGAACCAAACAGAACGCATATCGTGGGCAAGGATATGTTATGATCCGGGTCGGACATACTATTGGTAACCTCCACACGACGACCAAGACCACGAAACAATACAGCAGGATGGCTGGCGAAGTCATCGTGTTCGACCTCCGCGGCCGGACCCAAAATCAGATCTGGTCTCGCCTAGATGCAAGTCTTCCTATGTGGACTTACGAGGCCATGACGGGCCCTTATCCATGGGTTGTGCAGGTAAAACTCATATGCGGAAAGAGGCAATGGGATGATATCGACAAGTGGATCAGCCAGAATAGGATGGTATCTATGATGGTTTCGAAGTTTCCCAGGGGCTCAAGATATTCTTGGTGAAGGAGGCAAGGGCTCTTCTCAAGCAGGCATCTGTGCATCAACCAGAGAGTGCGTGAGAAGTACTTCTGCATATTTCCAACTCAATTAAGGAGTGAGTGTATGTGCTGTGCCATCCAATCCTCCAGATCGTTTGTGATACCCAACAATCTTCGTGCATTCCACCAATCCATCAATCGAAAGGACTTTCCCATCCTCATCCCCATAGATTGCGCAGCTATTCTCATCCCTCCTCATCTCACAAGCCTAAAATAAATCATTTTATGTCACAACATGTCTTGGAGTTGTGGTAGATATTATGGTATGGTTGTAGATTCAGAGTCAAAAAGGAGGTATCATTTCAGCAACTGAACCGCATGCAAGCCGGGGCCTTTCCCTCCGAAATAACACATGTGTTGACCCCGTCGTCTACGGCAGAATTTCTCTCATGATGCAATACAAATATTGTTACCAAGCTCAAATGACCATCATACGATTTTCTTTTCAAAACGGTTCAGCCATCCAGCTCGAGCGTCCAGTCGAACTCCTTCCACTTCTCGCAAAACTGAAGTATCGCCCCCCTATCCCCGTCCCTGGCCGGGCTTTTCCTCTGAAAGCGCATCGGGTCGCTGCGCGCCACGGCCAACGTGGACGATCACATAGGAAAGAAGATGAGACTTGCCGATCTGTAGAAATCGACTTTTGCGACGTGCACAGAAATGACAATGTGATATTGACATTACTCACCAACCCATCATGCCGCCGATGGTGTCGATACCGAAGTCCCTGGGAAACTTCTTGCTCCCTCCCCCGCTCCTCATGCCGCCGCCCCCATCGTCGTCCTCGTCACCACCATCGCCCTCGTCCTCTATCAGCTGGACGAACCCCCCTCCCTCCCATCCGCAGTAAAAGTACGGAAAGCCCTTGGGCACCGCGTTCCTCAAAGTCTTTCCCCTATCCCCTCCGAGGGTTATGGGCCGGGATCCGTGCGTGCCCCACTCCTGCGCCACCTCGGCCAGCGCGCTCTTGAAGTACAGGGCCGCGTCCCTCTCCACCGATCGGGGCACGGGTATGACCTCCATCTTGGCCTGCAGCGCCGTGCCGCCGCCACCTCGTGATGTCCGCGTTACCGTCTCCAGAAATATCACCCCCCGCTTCTCCCTCTCGAACATTCGTCGCAGCGACGACTGGAACCGCCGCACCTCGTTCCACGCGTCCTCGTCCAGGCAAACGATGGATTCGGCGTACGGTATCGGCACCAGGGAGCACTGCCCGCCATCCCACCGTCCCTTCTTGACGTCCTGCTCCAACCGACGGTGCGTCGGCGTCATGACCAAGCTGACATTATTCCCCAGAGAGATCAGGTACTTTCGGTCGAACTTCGGACTTTCCATCCACCACCAGCTCCGACTCGTCCACTTCGCCAGCGCGTCGTGCTGCGCTATCTGTCGCGACTTGTTCCGTGCCGCGAGCTGCGCGGGGGATAATTTGTCGTCGTTCGACCTGTACATGCTCGACAGCGCGGCCGCCTCCTGGTAATCGTCCTCGTCGGCGCCCGACCTGGAGTTGGTCCCCATGACCCTCTCGAGCTTCTTGAAGCCCTTGCCCATCTTGATCATGTTGCGCGCATATATTTCGTCCATGTTAGTCGAGTTGCCGTCTCGTTCCTGCCGCGCCATCTCCTCCACGGTCATCTCCCTCTCGGTCCTTTGCCGCAGTTGGTCGTGCGCGTGGCGGGATAGCTTGCCGCGCGAATTATACCTCACACCATTTTCGTTCTCGTATTCGATCGTGCTCCTGCCCGCGGTGGCGCCCGTCTGGCGGATGACCAGCACTTCGTCGTCGTCGCCCGACGCGCCGGCGACCGCGTCGGAGGAGATGCGACCCCGATCCTGGAGGCTCGCCACGGCGGATTCGCCGCGCCCGAAAGAGGAGGCGCGGGAGTCGAGGCGGGATTGCACGTCGGAGGAGGAGGATCTCTCGCCGTCGCTTTTCGTCGCCAACGATGCCGCGGCCGGCCGACCGCCGCCGAGGAGGCTCGCGCGAAGGGCCTCGGCGGCGGAGCGGTTCCCGCCGCCATCGCCATCGCCGCCCCGGGCATGGCCCGCCGTCCCGGCCGAGGGTGGGCGAGGTCCAGCGGGGGCGCAGTCCCCGGTGGGGGCGGGCCGCTTGCGCTTTCCCTTCTTTATTCCGGACAACATCGTCGTCGCCGCCGGAAAGTGAGAAGCTGTGAGAAGTGAGACGGTGGTGCGTGATTGTGTGATGTACCATACAGTCACGGGTGTATCGTGATTGATCACGAACAAGGAAGATTGACTCCTGACTCCTGACGCATCCACGTGTAATATCCATGATTGACTCATCCGGCCGTGATCTCTGTGACTCAT
>JALLBE010002730.1:0-10811 GCA_036939795.1 Thalassiosira mediterranea | reverse complement strand
CTATGGAGAACTCCCTCAACCGACATGCAAACTTTATGGGCATCAACAAGTCCAATGAAAAAACTAAGTGGGCGGGCAAAAGAAAGCGTGGGAAATCCAACAATTCCAGCAAGAAGCCCCGTGGGTGCATTACATGCCGGGACATATTCGGAGAACCACCCTCGGTATACACCGGCCACAGGAGCGACGGTTCACGGTGTCCCAACAAGGATAGACGCAGGCCGCCAATGAACTCCACAGTCACAGGACCCGAGGACAGCAATGACAGGAATGGCGAAACATTGGTATCATCCCAGTGTTATGATGTGGACCTATGTGACGGTGAGACCACTCATCCTACAGATGACTCTCCTGACAATAATGATCGTGACGTGGATGATTCTATCGCTATCGGAGAGAGAGAAGACAGTGATCGCGATGATGGGGACGTATGCGATGATCACGATGATGATGGTTCATTGCCCACTGGTTTTGATATCGACGACACTTTATATCCTGTAATGAATGCGCCAGCACTGGTTCCTATGGACTTCGATCAAATACGAGCAACGACGGACAGATTGTTTGGAAAACCATCTCCAAGACAGAAGGGGTTGGTAGCTGCACCTCTGGTCAAATATATCCATTCGAAGATTGGAATGGAAGATCAGTTCGGTCAGTGGATAGATAGTATGAAGCGATTTTCCCCCGAACTGCTCCTAACGGTTGCTATGCAGCATCCAGGCGACGGACCATTTGTGCATGCCGTCCTTCGTGACAATGGACTAGGTGCGAACGGTATGGGATGCAAGGTTCTGTGTTCGAGGAATTGTAACAGGGTCAGCATGGAAGCAAAACCTGACTCTCATCTACCACGGGACATGAGAGCTTTCATGAATGTCGCAAATATACCACAATGTTTACAAACTGATCAATTCAATGTGGAAATCAAGAAACAAATTCTTGCGTACAATACTGTGTTGATGTTCCTTGAAATGCAAGAAAGGGTGAACTCGGGAGATATATGGGATGAATAATTTTTATCAATGAAGTTTAGATGTATCGATTACGTCAACCGAGTGTACATACAAACTCAAATGAACCTTCTCAGCTTCTCCCCATGACAAAAATCAGCTTCTAACTCCGAGTATTGTAGTCGCTGAGAAAAAAATTCGCTAAAATCGCTTTGTGTCAAACCATTACAAACGTACGTACGGTACATAAAGAGCGGATTCGTTCGACGTGCGCGCGCACCATACTATCATATGTACATAGGTACCTCAATCAATCATGTTTTCCTGTGTGAAGAGTGTCACTGTTGCAGCTTGGAACAATAAAAATGCGAACAGGACATGCTCGAGAGCAAAATCGAACACAAGCTTTCCTCGTCGAGAGCAGTCGAGACTGTTCTCGAACAATCAGGGTTCGTTCGACATGCTCTCTATGCTATGTATGCCCTACGATACGAACCCATACGAACCCAGAAGTCTCCTACAATACAGCATTGTTTTCACGAGTAAAGCGCGATATCTGGGGGCAATACTCAGGTGATAGTAACATATGTGTATGTAAGTACTTGTATTAGCTTGTATTGTACGATGCTCGTTCAGGAGGTCCACAGAAGTCCACAGATTTCACCACAAACAGCCACAAACCACTGACAGAGTCAACTCAGATCAATCGACTCCAAAATCGAACACAAACTCTTCTCAGAGCAGTGCTCGGAGCAGTCGAGACTGTTCCCGAACAATCAGGGTTCGTTCGACATGCTAGGTATGCTATGCCCTCGATACGAACCCAATTGCCACCGATTTTCACACTGTTACACTCATTCCTTCGACATCTCTGGTACTCAGGTGCTACTTGTGTTGGATTCTCTCAGATGAGGTTCAGCAAGCTCCTATCCAAGCAGATTTTATTGAGGTCGCTGCAAACCACTGGCAGAGTCAACTCAGATCGCAAATCATCGATCCGATGTTGGGCATCAAATTTCCTGATCTGTACAGGAGCACTCCTGCTATCTCCCAAGAAAGTTGTTGTGGTTCAGGCACAAATAAGTCGAATATTAAGTGAGCCCTGCTCTGGCTGGTACACCATAGGTGGGCATTGCAGGTATGTACATATCTAGTGAGTTATGAATTCTGGCAACAAAGGGCAAAGTCATCGGAAAGAGCCTCTTAGTCAGAGGACCTTGCACAACCTTGCGTTCTCTCTCTTCAATCTAGAGGCTTGCAGATTCAGAACCAGGTTCGGAATACACTTTCCAACCTTGCTTTCTATCGAAGCGCGGTCATTATTGTGTATGCATGGTACCTGCCAGCCCCAACTATCTACATCGCTTATCGCTGAGCGAGCTGAAGTATCGATCAACGCCCATGCTCATAACTTATTCCAACCTCTCGATTGTAATTGGTATCGTACCTTGGTACTTCGAAAGATCAATCTATCACACAAAAATCACCATGCATCATCAGCATTCATCCATTCGCAGCCGCCCATCGCACCAGAGGCATGAAGACGATGTCGCCACCAAGTCTGTCCTGGAGGATGTCCTCACGGTCATGATAGGTCATGATACAGCAGGAACGCACGGTGTACTTGTGCCACGACTACTTGGAGGCCTCTCGTTGTCACGCCGTTCACGACGGCCGCAAGATCATGCCCGAAGACCGCAAGAAGATAATCGATTGGTGCTACGACATCGTCGACCTATGCGGCTTCGACAGGTTGACCGTGGCAGTGGCCATGAACATCATGGATCGCTTCGCTTGCGCCGTGACCAAGTCGAGAAGCCCGTCTCGAGGAATCCTTTATGATCGCGCCCAGTACCAGCTCGCTTCCCTGACCGCCCTGTACATATCCATCAAGCTCTACGAGAGGGTCGCCTTCAGCTCACTGGACTTCAGCGTGGCCAGCCAGGGCGTGTACACCACCGAAGACATCGAGTTGATGGAACGCGAGATGCTTCACGGCCTCGAATGGAGATTGTCCATCCCCACTCCGCTGCACTTCGGGTACCAAATACTCGACCTCATGGCCGAGGATACCCGCAAGAGACAGACGAGGCGACGCCGAGGTGCGAAGGCTCCCCGGGAAGAAGCGGCTAGGAGCCTCGTTCCCGTGAGCACGTTCGACTTTCTGCGAGACGAGCTCGCTTACCAGACCGAGAACGCCGTCAGGTCATATTCACTCTCGACCCTCAACCGACAGAGCACTGTCGCCATCGTGTCCATATTGAACGCCTTCGAGAAGATCAGCGATGCCGATTACCAAGTGTTGATGGCAGCCCTGATGAAAATAATTCGCAAGTTCAACTTTGAACACCCCAAGGTTCTCTTACAAGCAAGAGACGAGCTGAGAGCATTGATGGAGGACAATGAGGAGGATGTCCTTGCCAATGAGAGTGATGACGATGTGTCAATCGATTCAACCAATACTCAAGAGCCCTCGGGGGTGGATGCCCAGCAGAATCTTGCTTNAATCGATTCAACCAATACTCAAGAGCCCTCGGGGGTGGATGCCCAGCAGAATCTTGCTTCTCTCCAACAAAGTAACCGTCACCAGCACCGATCCGAAGGATCATCAAGACCCTTCGACGACTCAGTCACATCAAGGTGTTACTCTGTTGCTTTTACTGAGCCAGAAGAAGAGGATTCATCGGCGGCTGCATAGGAACATATCTTCACATTTTGCTATTATTTCACGCAGAAGAAGCCAGAAGACTATTACACTATATATTTTTGACATCATATGTTTCAGCCCGCAGTGTCGTGTACATAGTCGTGTACAGCTCATGATAATGGATAATGTCCATACCAGTTGTTGAGATGCCTCGATAATCAACGTTAAGTAGTATTCACTGGATGCGCAGCTCTCAAACGACGGGTCAAACCAGAGGACCAATTAAGGCGATGATTACCATAGTTGGGTCTAAAACTGAGTTGTTGACACCCACCTACTTTCGATGGATTCAATACCTTACAATACAAGATCACAACATCTCGCTCGCCCCAACCTCTCGGGCGGAGTAGTGTCCTAGCAATACCAATCGCTCAAGCTCCATCTCCCGATAGGTGTTGTGATAACATTTGATTGGTTCCCATCCTATCCAAGGTTGATGCTCAGCCATATACCCAGTCTGTACTATGCATGGTGTTTTCTCAAGTCTATTGTGCCATGTGATAAGAACTGGCCCGTCTTGGCTTCATGTGTGAGGGGTCTCTCATTTTCCCTTGATGGAGATTAGGGGCGAACCCATAGGCGAACCACCCCTACCATTTCGAACCTCTCATCCACAAATGCTCATGAATGGACTTGATTCGGGAGCACCCCTGCACCTGCTCCTCAGCTCATCTGGCAGCCACACCGTCTGGTTAAGGTCCCATCCAAGGCCAGGACGCCATCCTTCCCACTCTGCTTCCTCCAACACGCCACGATGGGTCCGGTCGAGGTGCTCCCCCACCAGCTCCGCCGCCGACCGCCCCAGGTCAGGATGCCACCCCGGAAGCTGAGACGCTCCCTGCTGCCACGTGGATGCAGCACGGAACATCGCATCCTTTGCCTTTTTGAGTTTGTCAGCATCAACACTGGAATAATGCCGGCTGCTCTCGCCGTTGGCCAGGACATCTAGAAGGACGCCAGCGTACTTCCCTCCAACCCCCACGGCTGCGCCTTCGAGATGGTCGGAGAGGCCGTGACCGCGCACGGCCGCATCGCGGATGTGAGCCTCGGGGGCGTCATCATCGTCGCGCGACCACAGGTTCAGCGCCGCGGTGTCCTCGAAGGGCTGTTCGAATTGGCTGGCGACAGGGAGAACGAGAGGAGGGAATAGTATGGCATGCATAAGATAAACGGCCAACGCGAATAGATTGAAGCGCATCAATCATACGGACTCACTGCCACCACCACGCGGGAAGGTACAGAACATCCCCTGGCCCGACCACCGCCTCCATCAGCGTGGCATCTCTAAAGTGGGGGTGCACTTCCAAATCTGGCTCCGTCAAATTGACCCTCGTTGATCCCGCCAGCGGATGTCCATTAGGATACCTGTACATGCTCCCCAATTGTCCCGGCTCCCCTATAATTGCCCTCTTTCGTCCCCAGGCCATCACGTACAGATTGTCCGTGGCATCGTGATGCATCGGCATCACTATCCCGCGTTGACCGAGCCACACCTTCCCAAAGGAGAAGGAGCCAAAGAAGGGCATTTTGGAGGCGAGCGGACGGAGGCGGGCGGTGGTGGATGCGAGGTCCTCGACGAGGCGAGCGGGGGCGGCGCCCCCTGCCACCGAGGCTTCGCCGTTGACGTTCATGACTATCTCGTGCAGGTAGTGCAGCAGCCTTGGTCCCTCGACCTCCGACGTGGCGTCTCCATCCACCAATGTGCCATTTCGTGAAGTTTCGACGAAACCGCCGAAGGTGTCCCGATACAAGTGCGTCGTCGGCGCGAACGGATATGGGTACCCCGCCCGCTCTGNCGTCTCTTGGCCCGCTCGGGCTCCTCTTGGGGCTCTGCCCAAGCGGTGCCGCCTTCACTATCGCTTGACTGCTACAGACCTCCGACATGGCGTCTCCATCCATCGATGTGCCATTTCGTGAAGTTTCGACGAAACCGCCGAAGGTGTCTCGATACAAGTGCGTCGTCGGCGCGAACGGATATGGGTACCCCGCCCGCTCGGCCTTTCCTTGCGGCTCGAAATATCGACAGCATCTCGTGTCTATATCCGCGGCAACATTGAATTTCGGCGCGCCGCGTCCCGTCCCAGCGGCAGCGGAAGCTCCGAATACGTATTGGTCGAGGTAGTCCAGCGTCCAACCGTGCGCCACCGGATCATGCGCTCCATCAAAAGCATCAGTGATGATCACTGGCTCCCCCCTCAGCACGTATTCGATTGCCTCCTCCGCGGTTCTGCGGGGTACCGCTGGCATGTCGGGATGTACCTCTGCCAATTTGGGGTGTCGACTGGACTCAAGGAGGGTGTAGGCGTCATCGTCGTCGAAGACCGCCTCGAGCTTGGTCGAAATCTCGGCGAGGGCAATGGCTGCACGTCGTCGAACGGCCTTCGCTTCACCAACTTTGCCCTCGTCACCGACCGCATTGGCCTCCGCAATCTCCGACCCTGATCGCTCCGTGGCCCTCTTGAAGCACGCGTGCGCCAATCGCAGCGACCAGCCCGGCCTGCGGAGCGCCCTCTTCTTGCCGCCCATGGGTGCCAGTTCGATCCCCTTCTTCAGCCACTCCTTCGCGGACTTGGTATCGGCATTTCCCAGCGCATCGAACTCGCTGCACTCGAGCGCGTCGTTGACGGTCGCCACGCTGTGTTCCGCCTGACACCCCTCGCCCGACTTGTCGCGCACGGGAGAGAAGCCACACCCTTCCATCTCAGCGCAAGTTCGACACCGGTCAGAAAATTTATTCTCGGCATACTTCTTCATTTCGTTAGTCGAGCGGCACTTTCGGGCAGTCTCCAATCTCTGTTCGGATTTTGTCGTTGGAGGAGGAAATTTGGATCGCGCCTCTTTGGCCGACTCCTTCGTCAACACGTAGGTCTCGCCGCCACCACCACTATTACCAGCACCAGCGCTGCCTAATCGATACTCTCCCAATCGGACCCCGGGCTTGCCAGCCTCGGTCAACACAAATGTCTGTCCCTCGAACCCATCTATCGGCCTCTGCCCTCCGTTGGGAGGTAGCGGACCGTAGTAGATGGCAAGGGCGCGATGAGCATCCCGCCCCGCATTTCCGGCCCAATACAAGTCCACGGGTGCGGAGTGAGAGTTGACGAAGCGGGCGTTCACTTGCCGCGGTCTCCGTTGTTGCTGGTGATGGTGGCGTTGTTGGCCGGAGGGTTCGATCTCGACGGAGGCCGCGGAGCAGACGCTCCCGACCAACGCCCCCGCTACCACGAGGACGAGGACCGGCGCCGCCAGCATGGCGCGGGTTGCCCGTCGCGTCGTCGGGGCCATCGTCGCGGCTGCGCCACTACTGCCCAGCGCACTGCCATCGTCTTCATACAAAACAGTGGGGGGGTGTCGGGTGTCGGGTGTCGCGGGTAGATATCGGTGTCATCGTCGTCGGTCGTCGATTCATTGAAAAATCCATCGCCAATGTTAATCGCGCAACATTAGCGACAATATACGTATCAGAATGTAGGAATTAATATTGCAGTTTATGAATATCCACGTGGATCTTCCATCCTCGATGAACGATGAACTGTGTGCATGGTTATGGTTGTGGTTTCCCCCGCACCCCCCGGCCCCAGCCGAGGAGTCACCTGTACCATACCATAACGTTGGCCCTGCCTCTCTGCCATCACCGAGCCGGGGTGCGATCGAGAAATCGCGACGGCGATATCGACCCAGCGCTTGCCGGAGGATCGCTCCGCCCGCCTTCGTGGCTCGAAATCGTTTCGTCGCTCGGCACCCCCCTCCCCGCCACGCCGCATCTTCCATCATGCGCATGGGACGTCCCCTCAAGAAGCGCCGCTCCGCCTCGCGCGGGGTGGCCATCAACCCCAATTCGCCCCTCTATTCCTCTCCAACTTTGGAGGTGGGACGAGTGTCGAGCAACGTCGTCTCCTCGGTCTTGGGTCCCCAGATGATAGGGCTGGCGGAACGTAGCGTGGAGGAGTACGCCGACGAGGCCCTGGCTTCTTCTCTCGGTGGCTCTGGCGGAGGTTCGATGGAGGAGGCCGAGCTCGACGTGGAGGGCAATATCATTCCCGACCCCACGGTCTCCTCTACCAAGCTGCGTCTCTTTTCCTCCCAGAACGACGTCGAGGAACTTACCATCATGCTCAAGGAGACTACCGACACTTTCTCCACGGGAAACGCGTGGAAGGTACGTGCGAATGCTGCCAAGTTCGAACGACTCCTAGACGAAAAATACGGAAGATTCCGCCCGTTCATCGAGGCCCACCCGCAAGTCGAGACCTTCGTGAAGGGCGTTCAGCGAAAGTATGCCATGGGAGAGTTCTCTCCCTTCAAGAGACGCGAGGACATGCCCTTCAGCAAATCCTCGGCTATAATCATGTTGTTTATGATGCAACGCCAGGGTGTACGCTGGGAGGCGCTAGTTTTGGCGGCTACCTTTAGTTTGGTTGGATTGCAGCCCTGGGCTCTGGTGGCCCTAGTTGCTCTGGGCCGGTCGGAGATGGAGAGGCGAAAGGCCAAGAGGGTATATGGGATGCCTAAGAAGTTGAAGGTGATTGAGTCATACTATTCAGTTGGGGTTGAGGAGGAGAAGACAGAGAAGGAGGATAGAAAGAGAAAGCATGCGTTGTTGGCAAAGCCGGTGGGCGAGAAGTACAACCCAGCCGACCTCAGCTTGCGCGATGAGAAGTATGACGTCGTTCTGTTGGGCAGCGGCGCGGAGACTTTGTACGCGGCCGCCCTGCTCTCCCGTGCGGGTCGTAAAGTGTGCCTCCTCAGTCCCAATGAGGACGTCTCCGAATGTTTGGTGATGGAGAAGCAAACTAAGGAGGGGAAAGGAAAGTTCGCAGGTGTGCCCTTTGATGCCAAAGTATCAAATGTCGCTCATCTGTCGAAACAGCAGCGTCTCTTGGCTCCCGCCCTGGTCACTTCCACTGACACCCAAGGTGGAATCAGGTTTGCTCGTGTTGGTAGCCCTGAGGACGGTTACGCCCACTCCATCCTGTCAGTTCCGGGCCTTGGTGGAGGCGAGAGCGGCGATCCCATTGTCGTCAATGCTGCCGGCGGTATGCGCGCCATCGCAGAGCACTGCTCTGCCTCTCTCGGCGACGGTTACCCAGGCGTAGACTTGGAAGGAAAAGACGACGGCAACTCCACCTCCCTTGGCTATCTCAAGGCCTGCGCCGGTATCAACGCAACCAGTGCCGATTTTTACCTGGCCAAACTCTATGCCAAGAAGGGAGATACCAGCAATGTGTATGGGCAAGCCACCATGCGACCGACCAGCGCGTTTTTGAACAAGAGTCTGCCTTACAACCCTCACGTGCGATCGCTCATGGCCGCACTGGGAAGTGCGGACGAGAATGTGAATCCAGATAGGACCAGCATGGCGGCCCACGTGAGCAGGATCTGTGCCGCAGTCAGCGAGGAGGGCATGAGCTATCCGGTTGGAGGACCAAGGGCGTTGTGTGCAGCTTTAGCATCTGTTGTTGAGCAGTGTGGGGGAAGGGTAGTGGGAGGGGTGGGATTGCAGGAACTTCTCTTCGATGAGGTGAAGGACGGTGGCAAATCTAAGGCAAAAAAGAAGGAAGAGAAGAAGGATGGCGATGCCACTGCCGCTGATAGCGGGCCCAAGCCGCGATGCCGCGGCGTGCGCCTCCAAAATGGTTGCGAGATCACCCTCTCAGATACAGGAGCAGTTCTCTCGAACCTAGGATTGATACCCACCTTTCTCCACCTGGTCCCTGCCGACACCCGTACCGCGCATGGGGTACCAGCGGGCCTACCCGCCCTCAGCGAGCGAAGGCCTCTGATCAAATTCCTCGTGGGTCTGCGGGGAACCAAGGAGGAATTGAGTTTGATGGGAGCTGATTGGTATAGGCTTCCAAATGCAAGTGTGCCCGTGGATGAGGCGGATCCCACCACGGGGGAGGTGAAGTTCGGCACCATCGGCGAGTATGCGAGTGCCAGTGAGGAGACAGAGGGAGATGGCGATGGTGTGATCTCAGATGCTACGTCCACGGCGGAGGTGGGTCACACTAGAGGCAAGAGATCTAAGGCTGCTGCACCTGCTGCTGCCCCACATGCTGCAAAGAAGGAGAGGCGAGTTAAGTTTGAATCCGGCCACTCCTGGATGCATGTCTCCTTCCCCTCCGCCAAGGATCCTAGCTGGGAAGAGGTACACGGAGCCATATCTACTTGTGTGGTTACAATCGAGGCGGACGATGATTTTGTGAAGGCTTTTGATACCAAGCCCAAAATCTTCTCAATCACTGGTATGAATGCTAACAGTGGAGATGCTGAACGTTTGAGGGATCGGGTCATGAGAGACTTGGTGGAAAATTTTCCCCAATTGGCTGACAAGATCGAATGCATGCAAATTGTTGGTCCCCAGAGAGCTGGTCTGGTGAATGATCCGGCCAAGTTTGCCATCGCTGGCAATCGCCCCTCCTCTCCGTACCCAGGCCTCTATGTCGGAGGACCGGACCTGACCATCTCAGACTCTTTCAGTGGAGCCATTGTGGGATCGTGGCTCGCTACCAATGCAGTCATGGGATACACTAATGCACTCGATCATTTGTATCTCCATAAAACTGTGACCGCTGATCTGGAACGGTTTTTGGACGAACCGAGCGAGGCCGTTACAGATGGAGAGGGCAACGTGGTGGAGGATTTGGCGGTTCCGTTCACGCAGAAGGTTGTTGAGAGGGTTGTGGAGCAGAAGAAAACCATGGAGGAGAAGGAGGTTGGGGATAATACGAGTGCGGCGGAGTCGACCAAGGAGGAGTGAACAACAAAAAAATGAGTGGAACCTGTTTGTTGCGTCAACAAAGAGCAAGCTATCGTGTAGTCTATTGACCGCTAGATTATAATTGGTCAAAACTGGAACTATGCTGGTACGATAATATGGTTCAATGCACTCCACAAAATTTAATGAAGCCATGTCTACATTTTCTGTTTGCCGACTATGATCGTCCCAACCCGCTATGGCTCCCACCAGCCCTCAAAATGACACGATTTATGATTTGCAGGTCAAGAACAACTCCCATAAATTCACCCTACCATCTTGGCATATTCAATGTTGGTGGGCCCACCCAAGGATCCACAATGACGGGTAGGTTCCTACCTACAGCTTAGTACGTTCCAACAAATCAGAGTTGCGAACGAATTCCTACGCCATT
>JALLBE010002723.1:0-11635 GCA_036939795.1 Thalassiosira mediterranea | reverse complement strand
TTTGGTGCTGTTACTCAAGTTACATTTTTCCGGCAAGCTTGGGACCCCCCCTCCTGGGCTCGGCCACCACGCTGCGGCACAGATTTCATTTTCCGACTTCCAGCACGGACACTTCCAGCATCGTCAGCTCATTCTTCCGCCGCCGCTGTACGATAGTAGCCTCTATGCTGCACCCGCATCATGGCGACCTACACAGTGAACCACGATCGGTGCGACGCCAACGCCCTACCCGCCGAGTCCACGACCGCGTCGTCGTTGGAACGCGACGTCGTACACAAGCTCTGTCCCGGCGAGCACGTCGCTGTCTCGGCCAACGAAACAGCGAACGGAGCCTCGGTCGAGGTCAGAGAGTACGACACGCTCGGCAGTCCCAGCTGCGGTGACGGGTCGGGCTTCGCCTTCCTTTTCTCTCGGCCGAGGGAGGAGCACGATGCCGCCGCCAGTAGCACCGGCAGCAAGATTGTCATCGAGCTGTCGGGCGGGGGTGCGTGCTGGGACGCCCTAACGTGCGGGCTCCAGTCGAGGGCTGGATGGTTGTCGTTTCCTTTCCAGCTGGACAATCTCGTCGGATTGAGGTGTTCGACATTCGAGGACTCCATTTGCACCAAGACGGTGGGTGGGATGGATTTACGGGGATACAACATTCTCTTCATTCCCTACTGTACTCAAGATGTGCATTGGTACGTGTGTAGCGAGAAAATGAAGTCACGGGGATGGTCAGATGTGGATTCGTCCCTTACCCTGCTAACCTTTTTTGTTGTTATTTGTTCCCATTCCGTACAGTGGCGATGCACCTGATACCGAGTATAAGGAAGGCGAGGTAACGAGACACGTGGGCGCGCATAACATTTATCGGACTCTGCAGTGGGTCTTCGACAACTTCCCCGAGCCGTCGGAGATTTTCTTGACAGGGTGAGTATCCTCAGGGGTAGGCTTTATCTTCGATGTTTGATGTGTCGCCACTCAATAGGTAGTTAACGTACCTCTCGATGCTGAAATGTTGACTGTGGAACAGCTGCTCAGCGGGTGGGACGCCGCTGCCTACGGTCTATGACCTGATCAACAAGCATTACAGGGATCAGCAACATTCAATGAAAATAAATGTCATCGGTGACTCGCCGGTGTTCCTCACGCCACAGCATTTCCTCGACAACTACCTACACACCTGGCACTTTGACACGATCATGGACATGATAGAGTTTGATTATGATACACACAAAAACAGTACGGACTTTCCCGACAAACTCCTAGATCACGCATTGGGTCGGAGTGCGGCTGTCGACAGGCTGGGGTATGCGACACACAACGCGGATCACGTTTCAATAACTTTCTACAATCTGATGAGTGGCGCCCTGGATGGGTTGTTCGGGGGAGGGGGGGCGAGTCAGCTGGTTGCTGGTGTTGACTCTTGGGAGGAGCTGACCGATAACCTCGTCTCTGAGTGGTGGGGTGAGATGAATGAAACTATGGCCACCGCAAAAGCGAATCATGACAACTTCGACACGTTTGTGATGAATGGCACAGATCACTGTACTTATGGATTGGTGAGAACCTATGTTTATGTTCTCTTACGTCAATCACTCCATGCATCACCATGACCCCTCAATGTGTTTCGTGTACGAAAGAACATACCAATGGCCTATCCAGGATTCGACGAGTGGGCAACGGCCTTCCTGCAAGGAGAACAAGTGGCATCAACCAGTGGCTCCACCGTGTTGCCAACAACCACCAACAATATTATAGACCCGACTGGCTTGACTTCCCCAAACGAGACCGCAGTAGATACTCCTATGAATACCTCGTCGCCAGAATCGGTCCAAAACATGAATAGCTCAACAACAGAATCACCAGCCAGTAATCCGACTTCTCTGCCAACAGTCAGTCCATCTTCTGTCTTGATGCCAACTACAGCAGCTAGCAATGCTGCAGCTCACCAAACCTCTACCAACATAGCGATGGCCACAGCTGGCGTTCTTTGTATCAATTTCCTGTTTCCACATGCTCGCTAAGCCCTTTTGAACGCATCTATCTCCTGATTGCATTCACTATTTTTCATTTAGCATCTACTGTGCACGTTCCTGAATAAACTGCTGGAAATCCTCCAAGTTCAATTCCCCGTTTCCATCTGCATCCAGATATTCAAACAGCTTCTCAATATCTTGGTCTGAATCTGGAATTTGCTTGGCATTAGGCAACCTTGCATTCAGCAGTTTCACACCCTCTTTGAACCCATTCCTATCAATTGTGCCTGACTTGTCCTTGTCAAAGGACAACATTACTGCAGTATGATAGGGGATGTCACATGTCCTGAATGCTTTCCTGAACTCCTTCATTTTGAAGAAACCAGATTTCATTACATCAATTGAGTCAAATAGTTCTTCGGCATCTGAGAATAGATCTGAGCTTGGATTCCGTTGCTTCAACTCATTCATTGCCTTGCAGAAATCGGATCGACCTATATGGCCTGTCCCTTTTGAGTCTAGAAATTTGAATACTTTGCAGATTGCCTCTTGGTTCCTGATACATGAATAGCAGGAGCATAAACAACATTGAAATCAGCAACATTGATATTCTGATGGCAAGAGGATGATGCATACTGGTACTGACCTTAGCATAGTGGCCCTTGTGTTTTCGTCAAATGGAGATACGTTTGACAGTGTACACTGCAGATTGAGAAACCGTTGGTAATTGATGGAGTCACCTGGGGCGATGAATTGTCTTATTTTCATCCAGTTGATATTGGGCAGCTCGGCTCCTAATACATAGCTCATAGCATCAGCCCACTGCTGTGGAGTTATCATCACAGCATCACTTTCACGAGCAGCGTTTGTGCTCGTTGCAACCGCTTGTCCCCTCATTGGTGTGTTTCGCCGCCAAAAGTTTGTTCGCAGGTCTATCCTTCTAGCATTCTTGTGAGCCAAATATTCAAACTCGTCCTCCAAAGCTGCTCGGTTGTTCGCAACCATATTGGAGAAGGCCTTGAAAGTATCTGTCAACTCTTTTGTCGTGAGGCTGTGACCATCCTTAACTTCGCCGTATGAGTGAAATGTTGCATAGCCACCCTTGTCACAATGTAGCTTGGCTATGGCACCATTATTGAACCCTTCTCCAGCTGGAAAGCTCGCCGCTGAAAACACTGTCACCAAACTCATGCCATGTTCATCGCATTCTACCAACTCATACCCTGTGTCCAATGGCTCATGGCTCCTTATAAGATACTGGAGACCATGCTCAGGACCATATTTTCTACCGCATCCTCGATCCTCATTGGAAGACACACCTTAATTTTTACAAAGACGACATTCTATTCCTAGTCGCCATTGCATACTTGTCAACCGCCTTCTCCCTACACATCTTACCGTGCCTAGACTGACCAGAAATGTCCGTGTTCGGCTGAAAAGCCGATCTCAGAGAGCATCGCCCTCCTCTCTGCCGGGATAAATTCCATCTTCTTCAATCTGGTCATCCATTGATACAGATGCTTTACTTCACTTGAACTACTTGGAATCCCAACGCACCCGTTTCTGGTTCTTTCTTCCAACTTCTTTCTGTTGGGATGGTTCTTGACCAGATTGTCAATTCGGTCACATCTGGATTTGAACTCCTTCGTTGACAAACACCATTTTTTATGGCACGTATGTCGCGGAGACCAGTTGCCCCCAGTTTCTCCATGCTCAAGCCACATGTCCCACACCCCAAGGTTCCGTTGGCATCGATGATGTACGTGTTGCATTTCTCCGTATGTCTTTTTAGAAACTGAGGTTTCAAGCCTTCTTTATCGGGGATGAGACCACAGGTCTTGCATCGTGGCTTGTAATCGCCGTCACCTACGGGGACGACATCCCACGCCCATTGGTCTTTGCCTTCTGGCATTATCATTGGATCGATGTACCCGAAGGTAGCAAACAGGATGTCTCTGTTCCTCTTTTGGACAACCGGATGAACATTGCCGTCGTTGCAACGGTACTGATCTAAGGGGAAGATCCCACTTTTGAAGTTGATAGCTGACTGAGACTCATGGTGGCGTAACTTCTTCTTCTCCGCCTCGGGTACATTTTCCACGACTTTCTCGTTGACATCCTTCATGAACACCCTTGGCTCCGTGTCCAATGTATCGAAGATGGCGGGATCGAAATCGGAGAGTAGGCCTGTATCGGTGCTTGGCTGGATAGTTGGATGGTCGCTGGAGGGACTACCCCGTGCCGGCCTCTTGGATGGTTGGCCGCTAGACGGATTCGACGGTGTCGGCCTCTTCGCGAGGGTTTTTCTCGAGCCGCCCGACTTGCGGCTCGACTTGCGGCCCGACTTGCCGCTCGACTTCTTTGCGCCTGCGCGCGCGTTGGGGCAATAATTTTCCTCTTCGTCGTTGTCTCCGTGCTGGTTTTCGAGGTACGAATCGTCCTCGTACACACACCCCTCATTGTCTACCTCTTCGACCTCTTCGACCTCTTCGCTCTTTAGATCGGCCGGTGACGTGGGTGGAAATTCAGTATCGGACATCATCTCCGACATCACGATAGACTTTACTGACATTTCCGCCGCTTTCTTCGTGGCCCTCGGGATCCTCTCTCGAGGAGGAGGGGCCTCTCACTTCTTCGTGAGCGGCCTCGAAGACGATTTCTTAGCAACGACGGAGCTCATGCCGCTCGAAAGGCCCAGCATTTCTAGACGGGCTTTGTTCCGACTGATATTATCGAGCCGGCGGCGCTCGTAGGCGGAGAGGTTGGCCCTATTCATGATGTCGCTGATGGGATGTATGGTGGCTTGGCAGCTATGGCCTACTTGGCGGTCTCGGGGCGGTGGAAATGAAATGAAACTCAAAACCGCTGCGCTTCATTTTCATTTTTGCTACGAATCGAGAAGCGTTTGATATTCACAATTTCGAAAAATATAAGGACATTTAACTATGGTATGTGGTACAAAAAAGTGCCACTTATTTTCATTTCTAAAAAGCATTCGTTATACGATGTGTAGCCGCGACTCATTCGAGCGAAGCCAATCAGTCCATACTGAGTCTGCTTCATTCCATTTTTGATCTCATCTCGAAGCCGAGGATTGAGCCTACGTTCGAAGCCATACCTTTCGCACTCGAAGACCTACGTTCGAAGTAATACTGTTCACTCTTGAAGATGAGCGAGGAAGTAATTGGTCGTCCCAGCGAGGAAGTTGAGCTGATGACGACGAAAAGTATGATCAAAGTCTTGGCTGGATCGTTTGATTTCCTGAACAGATTGGTTGCTTGTGGCTTTATTTACTTTGGGAACATCGTATGGCCGATTCCCGTCGAGGAGCTCATCGAGCTCTTCGACGCCCTCAGCAAGACAGCATTTCCCAATAAATTTGAGAAGCGAAACGTACTCCAGTCGGGATTTGGTCCTCACTTCCGCAACATCATCTCCGACTCAAAATATCAAGTAATTTACGAGCGACTTGAGATGATCCGCAAGGCCTTCCGAATGGACAAGATCACCAGTACTTGGCTGACATACAGCTTGTCAAACGGCAAGAAAGAGATGACGGAATTGCACACGGACACATTTCAGTACAAAGCTGACATTCGTGTGATCGACACGGCCGGCACATCCAAGGACGGAGTTGAGAAGACGATCACTTTCAAAGATACCAAGACCGAGGAAACAGTGACTATGACGGTGCCTCATGGCACCGTAGTTGTGCTATCGCGACGTGGATCGGGTTTCGAAGGAGAGGAGATTAAACATCGTGTGATGAATACGAGGGGGGCCTTTTCTCTACTTACGGAGCATAGGAGATACACCTCTAGGGACTGCCCTTTTCCGAGCAGTATGGCGGCGTCACGAAAAAGAGAGGCACAAGTTCCTAATGGAGGAATCTATCCGTAGAGGCCAGCTCGACTTTGAGGAGAGTGAACTAGATGAGCTTTACGGTGACGAGGAGGATCACCCAAATGCATACACTGAGGAAGAAGAGGAAGAGGCAGAGTATGAAAGTGAAAGTGACGAGTGGAGTAAATTATGAGTTAGTCCAGGCAAATCAGCAACCTGTACACGTCCACGATACCGCTGTACTCGCCCTCCGCCGGGGCCGTCTGATACCAACTCTTGATCACATCCGCGGGGGTGCCCACTGTCCAGCACGCCATTCCCGCGAGTCCACCCGCAGTTAGCACCGCCACCGGCGGGAGCTGTCCCTTCTCAGGATCGATCCGTGAATTATCGCCCATTCCAAGTGGTATTGCGCGAGACAACAACTGGTGTGGACAGAAGAGAGGTCGGACAACTCCTGTTCTGTGATGTGAATGAGACGCTGAGAGGTCAAAGGTAGGTCGCCTTGTTTCCCTTTCTTTGATTCGCCATCATGCATCTGTCGTTGACTATCGTCCCCTTTACTCTCGGCCTCTTCTGCCAATGACTCGAGGCTGCGCAGCAACTTTGCCATACGAACCATCATCCTTTCATGACTTGCACGCAATGACTTCCCAAGAGCAAACATTTCAACGCCTGGGTTCTGATGATCGTGCTGTTGCGCGTGACAGTGGGCTACTGGATCATTCTTAGCGATGTGACCATCAGATGAAGAAACTGAGAATGTTGCGATGATAGCAGCGGTTGCAGTTGCGGCTAGTGCCAGGCTAGAAGACGAGGAAGGGAACGATTTGATGTCTTGACGGCTTGCAAGTGCTTCATTTTTCATCAGGTTGTACCCAGCCCTGTTCCATGATGAAGCATATCTTCTCATGGAAACATTTCGGTAGACACTTGATCGAGATGCCAGATTGCGGAACATGGTGCGCAACTCTCTCTACAATAGAGGGATGAATGATGGATGAGTCTCCTAACCTAAATGGTGTAAGAAATAAGAAGAGGCAACGATTGTAGGCAAAGCAGTGCACTCCAAAGAACAATCGACCTCAATGACGTGCCTCGGTTACCTTGATCAACTCTGGTTTGTTCATGTACCTACCTACCTGGATCAACCCTCGTTATTCACCCGCCCAGGCAATCGCGACTTCACAGAATTGTAAGATAAGAATTTTTGGTCGCGGCATCAACGACCTGCCGTCATGCAAAGCATGCAATCCATATCGCACTGTTCACATTTAGCTCAGCCGGGGCACGCATGGGGCTTAGATCCGTGTTCGGGTTTTTGAAGATGCACTGCAGTAAATGATATTTTTCAACGCTCCCTCAAGAGCATCATCACAGCGGTTGAGTGGTGTCACAGTTTCATGTACAATTCTTTCGCTAGAGGTACGTTTGTGCGGTGGTATTGTACCACAAGTACATGTTCGTTCGCAGCGAGGTACAGTACAATTGGTGGACATTGAACATTGAACCTCAATGAATGTATGCCCCGACTTCTTCAAGATTAGCACAGGCAATGTGAACCAAGAGGGGATATCTCAATTGATATGGTGTTTGTTTCCATCCAACATCAGCATGAAAAAACAGCCAGCTGTCCATCCATCCCCTCGGTCTCTCATGACAGTGTGAAGATACCTACCTACCCCTGGGTTGAGAGAGGCTTGCGCTGAGACGACGAACAAACGACAGTAAGCCATCGCACTCATCTCACAGAAATGCGGCATCCACCACCACGGCACTCATCCAAATTTTTGGTGCTCTAGCAATGAATCATGTCGGGGGCACCATGATCGGTGCCAAATTATTTGTTTCACCATTATGCCCAGTTTCGCTGATAGGAGGCCAACTTTCACCTGGATCAATTGACTTGTCATGGTCGTCGAGACAGAGGAGGATGCCCTCGCTGACAGCTTCTACGGGCGACGAGTTGCTCTGTTGCCTTACTTCTCCTGTCTCGTCACCCAATACAATGAGAATTGCATCATCGTTTGATTCTGGCGAGATGGGTTGAAGAAAGTCGTCAGGCTCAATATGAGCGTCTCCCCCACTTGCACTGCCCACAGCTTCTTCTTCAACGTTGTCAACAGATGCACTGTCCTGGAGGTCTTGGGCACCATTTTCGTCACCGTTGATTTCACCATTCTTCTCGCCCCGAGCCTGCCTCAACAGTGCTATGACGCGGTCTTTTGTGGGATGGACCTTTCCAGCCATATCGACGCAATCGAACACGTCGCTATCCTTCTCGGTCTTCTCCTCGATGCCCTCTGACCATTCCTTCAGTAAAATCCTTATGACGTGTAGCATTCCCTTTCGGGACGAGCAACTGCAGGCAACGTGGAGGGGGATCCAGCCCCGGTGGTCAGCGGCGCGTACACATTCGGGATCGGCATCTATCAAAGCCTGCAATGCAATCAATCCATCGGCTACGACCTCTTCACCATCCTCTGAGTCAGGATCCTCGTTGCTTTCATCGGCATCAGAGTTCTCGTCATCATCTCCAAATGTGTTGTAATTCTTTATCAAGTAATGCAGTGAAACCCTCTTCAAACTGAGATCAAGGCAATATAAATTAGGGAGAGAAAGTGAACAGATCCGCAGTTAGAGGCAAGCGCCGACAGATTCACATAGGTGAACTTCGACAGTCAGCCTACAAAATCCAGACAGCACGAACTTCACTCACGTGTCCCTCTCCACAACGCACTTAGGGTCCAACCTGCACAAAGCCTCGATCACCCCTGAATCCGCCAAACTCCTGCAAGCCACGTGAAGTGGTGTCCTCCCGAATGCCTTATCCTTCTCCATCAAACTCTCAGGATAAATCCCCGCGAGACTCTCCACGAACGATGCCGGAGGGCGCAATGCGCACGCGGCATGTATCGGCAAGGCCTCGCCGTTGTACCGTCCATCATATAGACGGTCGACGTTGTGCCACGTTCTGGCTAAATCAGGACGCGATTCGAGGAGGGAGAGTGCGAGACTCCAATCCTCGTTGCGAAGGAGGGCGTGCAGGTGGACTATGGGGCGATTGAGGCCCCATCGTCTCCGGCGGGGTTTCCCGTTGCCGTCGCCGCCGCTATCGCCGTCTTCTGGGCTCTGGAGGAATCGAGTCAGGAATATTCGGCCGAGGAGGTTGGGACGCCTGCCGTCGTCATCCCCATCTGCATCTCCCGCAGGGTCGAGCGCCAACGAGTCGTCGCGGGTGCCAGTAATTCCTCCCGATATGGATCTCTCGACGGCCTCTCGATCGCGTCTGGTCGGTGCATTGTCATCACCACCTATATCATCGTCGTCGTCGAGGGCATACATGTCCTTTACGTTCCCATCCGAAAAGCCACGTGCGGAGCCCTGGAATAGTGGGCGCACCATTGGCAGATTCAGTATTCCCCTTCTCTCGTCCCCCCGTTTCGGCCTTCCGTTTCTGAATGAGTCGCGTTCACGATCGTCGATATCCCCGCCCCAATTCTCTGACCTCGACCTGCCGAATCGAAACGACGGCCTCGGGGCGGGTAGGACGCAGTGCCCTACCTCTCCTGAGGATTCGGAATCGGCCAGCGAGTTATCATCGCCGCCAACGTCCCGCCCATCTGGGTCGTCGAATTCATCCATATCCCTTCGCCCGAACCACCATCTCCTTCTCCTGCCAGATTGCCTGTCGTCGTTGAAGTGGGCGTGCCCTACCCCCGAGGAGCCGGATGTGTCGTGGACGGTTGTTGCACCCCGCCGACCTCGGTAGTGCAGAGGCTGTAAAACAAGCGTGGTTTCTACTCTGTCGTCGTCTTCGTGGTCGGATCCTTCGTTACGCACGTGTTGTGGGCGTCCTTCGCTGGCGCTGCCGTGCCTCCAGAAGCTAATGAAGTCCCCATCGGCCTCGCCGTCTTCGCCCTCATCGTGATCATCACCTCCATAGCTATCGTGGTAGCCGACATCGCCATAATCATCATGGTCATCATCGTCATCCGAAGAATCAATAGCACAAGCTGGCCCTCCACCCAGCGCACAATATCCCTCACGTCGTCCTCCCCCTCCTATACTCAGACGAAACGGCGACGGACGATCGTATCCCGCATAACCCTCGCCCTCCTCGTCGGAGCAGTCACCGGGTTCGCGATTGGGAGGGCGAGATTGGTCGTAGGCCCCTAGGGCGAGGCCGTCGGAATTGTCGTCGCCGCCCAGGAGGTTCTTCAGGGGTGCGCGCTCGTAGTCGCCGTCGTCCGACATATCTTCGCCCATTCCCTCGTTAACGAACGAGTATGCCTGCTCTAGTACTATCCCGCAGCGGCCGCACGTCGATAACTTCGACGCGTTTCTCTCCCCCCGGCTCTACATACAACAGCACCTCTAGCACTCAACGATGAAGATTTGCGCCTATCTTGTCATTATTTTGTGCGCTTGACACCACGATGACCCGAGGATGACCCGCGGTCACGGGGGCGTCGGTCAACGGACGAGGGTCTCGTGCTTCGTCTCTTCCGTAGCGGAGGCCTCCCGCAAAGGCGAGACGCAGGGTAAATGCTCGATGCGGAGATACGATAGGGCGGGCGGGGGGCAGGGCGAGGGCGGGGCGGGGCAAACGATGGGATCAATGGGATGGGCTCGAGCTGCGGGCGGGCGGGGGACGACAGACGAATTTCCGCTTTTCTTTGGGTTGCCGTTGAATGTTTGCTTTGATCTGTTTAGAAACTATTTGTTAATGAAAAGTGTCCTAAACACTTTTGATATTCGAATTGTATGTTTGAATTGTATTGAAAAAGTGAGCGGGTCAGTTTTGGCGCGAGACACCTCGGACTTGTCTTTTTAGAGGGGCTCCCCTCGCGCGCTCTAAAAGCAAAAGGCTAGAGACCGGACACGGACGAAAATC
This sequence comes from Thalassiosira mediterranea, assembly GCA_036939795.1. Lineage (NCBI taxonomy): Eukaryota > Bacillariophyta > Thalassiosirophyceae > Thalassiosirales > Thalassiosiraceae > Thalassiosira > Thalassiosira mediterranea. The sequence goes on along the minus strand of JALLBE010002723.1, from coordinate 934 downwards.
GTCCTCCACGTGTAACCTATCAAAAATTACGTTCTGGAACCTTGACATCATTGAACTGGCCTTGATGAGGTCAGTTTCCTCGTCAAAGGCGAGTAGTCGCCTCTGTCTTCGGCTGATCAGAACATCATTCCCGAAGCTCACCAAAATTGGTGACACAATCTAAATCTAAAATCTGTACGTGCCTCCCGATCCCGACACACTAACACTAACACTACACGCACACAGCACACAGCACACAGCACACAGCACACAGCACACAGCACACAGCACACAAAACACAAAAGGTCGGCAAAAAAGAGCCACGGATGCATTCATAGTCCATCCAAACGGCTCCGGCAAGCACACCAAATGAAGACAAGCACAACAACATTATCATTTTGCATTCCAATTGTTCATCCAATCGATCACCCTAGTGAATGAAGTTAATAAAAATGATAATTCAATTGAAGATCAACAGCTATTATTTTTAATGCTAGTTACGCCGCCGCCAACCCCCTGTCATCACGCTATTTTATCCGGCGGCCGACAACGCGTTCTCGCGGTCGTGGAGCAGGCGGAAGCGCACAGGGTGGATGCGGTTGGGATCAAGCCGGTGACGGTGACAAGGAGGCAACCAATTGCCACGCCCGCGATACGGTTCACAATAGTCACTGTAGAGTGGCTTCGCTAACCACCGCCCCACTGCTCTCCACACGAGAGCGGCCCGGGCCAATAAGGTGAAGTGCTGTGCATGAGCATGAGGGCCAAAGTGGCCATTGGATTTGGTGTTTTGTGTTTTGGACGATATCCCTCATAATTTCTATAGTGATGTAAATTACATCACTATGCGTCAACTGTAGTATATTGTCTACACATGGTTGTAGCGATGTAATTTACATCGCCAGAGGAAGCGAAAAACTAATCATATATATATATATATATATATATATATATA
>JALLBE010002708.1:0-10872 GCA_036939795.1 Thalassiosira mediterranea | reverse complement strand
CCCGTGGCGCGCCCAACTTTACAGCAGGACAACCTTCAGCGCCCCTCGGGCGCACTACAGAGAAGATCCTAATTCAATGTACCTGGCACGGTTTATCGTGTCAGGACTCCTTGGTTTGACAGAAGATAGAGTTCGGATCCTTCGGATCTACCCATGTCCCCACCCAGTCAACCATTTTCTACTCATACATACCCAGTACACGCTGGTCTCGCGTGCCAGGTTACGCTGACCTCCCTCGAAAGCCTCTCATATGTACACCCGCTACGACCCGACACCTGTCATGTCTCGCATCTCACGCAGATAGACTATCCTCCTGTTGATACAACCGCACCCTACCGTTCGCAACAGATCCGCCATCCTCCCACAATCTCCAAGCCTCCTGCCGGCCGGGGCCCCGCCAATACAAGCGGTGAGTCCCCGCCTCTTCCTTGCGCTCCGTCGGATTCGGTGGGTCGGGCCGACGGCGGCGTGTCAACTCCGTCCGCCGCCCGCTACAACCCGTCGAGCGCTGCGCTGGATGGGTGTCAATGCAATGCGTGCACATTGCTCGAGGAAGAATGCTGAGCAAGGTTGCTGAACAGGTGAGAGGTGAGACAAGAGGGCCTTATGTTCATGAGAGGTTGATAAATTAGTAGCATTTATGAAAATTGGCCCAAGATCGGTTGAAAGATTTTGTCAGCGACGTGTCTGAAACGTTTTTTCGATGGCGGCCGCATCAAATACCCCTCTCTCAAACTTAAATGTCGTGGTCCTAACAAAGGCTTTCAAATGTTGCAAAAACCACATCTCGGCAACCACCCGACGGATTTGAGCTGTAGAACCAGCTACTGCATTCTCTACAGTAAACCAGACTCATTGGGCGCATCGGGTTGAGGGTGTAGGCGGAGTGTGAAAAGTCAATTTTGGCTTTGTGTGATGTGTTTGTTAGTGTTAGGCGAAGTTAGTGTTTTGGGTGGTGGGTTGCCTTGTTATATTGTGCGTTTGTTAGTGTTAGGCGAAGTTAGTGTTTAGGGTGGTAGGTTGCCTTGTTTAACATTGTTATATTGTGCAGTTTTAAAAAAAAACACGGCACTTCTCACCTCTCATGAGTGGCAGAGTGGTCCGGATTTTTTCCAGACTACAGCTCGCCCTTGTACCACTGTAGAAAATGTTTCAGGGAATCTGAAGCTGGCCCGTGCCTGTGCCCAGTTTCCCAGGAGGGCAAGCTGTAGTCTGGGATGTTCCACGGACAACACAGAAAACTAAACAGAGGAAGATAAATTCCGATGGAGTGCCTCTCAACGACATTACGATACCTCGAGATGAGCTACCTCGTGATAGGTAACGTACCCTCGTGATGAGGTATCGTACCTTGCAGTGAGTTGCCTTGCCACGAGTTGCCTTGCGATGAGGGGCTTCGCGAAAAAATGTCTCATGAGGTACCTCATCGCAAGGTATCTCGACTAATGCCTCCGATGAGGTACCAGGTATCTCCTCACTTCGAGATGCATGCCACTATTGAAGTACCTCGTGATCAAGTGAGGTACCTGATGAGCTACCTCGTGCACGATAATGAGGTGCCTCAGAACGAGGTGCCTTGCAATGAGGTGACGAGATTAGTTACCTCGTGATGAGGTAACTCGTCACCTTGCGATGATGCACCTTGTGAGGCCCCGCGATAAGTTACATGATACCATACCTCGTGATACCTATGTACCTCGCAATGACTCCATTGGCCCCACAGTAGGCACCATGCATTTCGAATTTGCATCTATCTGCGACTTGCCTCAGCACCTTCGACCTGTCGGTCCAAGCTGACGGTGTACCATCTCTCGAGAACACAATACCGTGTGCTCAACAATGCTACATGGTTATTTGGCAGCAACCATTCCAGTTTCCTCTGTCACCGCAGTTCCCAATCCCACTGCAGCAATAGGTACCCGAGTTGCACGGCTCGTCCTACTGCGCACGACACCTCTGACTAGGTGGGTTGGCTGGTTGCGGAGTAGGAGGGGTGGTGAGCTGAGCTGTGGTCGGCGTATTTGTTGGTGGGGGTACAATACTGTGGGTTCATCAGCGGGAGCATCAGTGGGACACCTAGAAAAAACTAGTCTGACAGCAACATAGCCAGGCAACAGCCATAGCCATAGATAGATAAAGGATTGATAGGTATGAACAAGGCACTAACATTACGAGTTGTTATTAGGCAGGGACAACTTAATTATAATTTCCGTATTTGAGTGGGGGGGGGTTGGACCAAATCATCAGAGACCCCATCCCCAGTGGGGAAATTTACCCCAGTCGTGTGCGAAGCTAGTCAAACATCAGTCCCACGGGATCAATCGTGACTGTTACGTCACTGTCACGATCGATGATGATGACATGACAGTGACGTCATGATGCATCCCAGTTCGTGATCACAGGTACTTGCCTAGCTACAGCTAGCGACTGGGGACAATACACTGGGGTGCGATCTTGGCCGCCCCACCCCCCCGGTTGGGACCCTAATTCAAATACGGAAATTATAATTAAGTTGTCCCCGCCTTATTAGCCTTGATTCAACTTGATAAATAGCAGCAGCATTCAAGCGCTTATATCTACCTATTGTCATTTTAGGTGTGTTCACAGTACCATACCATAACTTGGCTGTTTTTAATTATTCAAAGCACGGGAAAAGCACACAGTGGGGGGGGGTGGCTATGAGGCTTGGTTGAGCATCAAAGTGCTACACTTGAGACTACTCATTATGTCCATTATGTCTACCATACATCTTTTTCCAGCACTGTCCACAAATGTGTTCTTGGCAAATGATTCAGCCCAAACGGCTAGTCCTGGACCTTCTTTTTGCTCTATGTCCAAAATACATTATCAGTATGCAGTAACAGCCACCTCTCTTCTTCAGATTGACATTGGCATGGTCCTTGCTACATACATTGATCCTTGGTTGCTTGCCACATTTCAATCCAATATTGACTTTGGCGGAGCGTTTCTGGCTAGTATGGGCAATATCGGCGTTGTAGCCATAGATGCAAAAGTAACATACCTTGCCATCAAAAGACACAAATGCTCCCTGCCTCATATAGTCAATTCCTGGACTCGATTGCAGCCTAGGCCGTGGCTATTGTTTGATATCGCCGGTGATTGGAATTGGAGCAAGTTGATCTATGGCTATGGCCATGGAAATGGCCAGATGAGCGGACCTCATCGTCATCGACCATTGACGGTGTTGATTGACCATTTCACAGCTGTTTCCCGCCATGTTTTTAGTCCGCAGCCGAAGATCTTGACACCCGACATCAACCTTCCCCGCTCTCCCCCGTACCAAAGACATCACAATTCCGCCCTCCTCCTCGCCGCTCGCCGCCGCCGCCGCCCCTACCGACGCCGCGCTGCCCCAACAGAACCCGCCGCAGCCGCCGCGCCCCGACGGTGCGTCGACGACGGCCGGCGTCGCGCACCGCTCGCTACGACCACCATCCCATGGCCCCATGGTCGTCCGGTCCAAGACCTCCGCCATCTTGCTCTTCCTCGCCGCCGCCGCTCGCGAGGTGTGCGCCTTCACCACCGTCCCCTGAAACAATTTTGCCTCATCTCGCATCTCCTCCTCCTCTTTGGACGCCAAGAGGATGATCTTCATCGACGGCGAGGCTGGGACCACCGGCCTGCAGTCCACGATCGTCTCGCAGGGCGGGACGATCTCGCGATCGCTAGTATCGTTGAGGAATCGAGGAAGGATACCTTTGAGAGTGAGATATTGATCAATGAGGCTGATTGCGCCATCCTCTGTGAGGTCGTACAATATGTGGTTGCATGTAGGCAACGATGATGGTGTCGATGTTGGTACGGGGGTGTAGGCTCTTCAGAAGACGTTCTTCTGGTCTTGCAATTCATTGCCCTTACTTCACCATGCGCGTAGGCTTGCCCAATGATGCATCGAAAGAGGTAAGTGTGATGGGTACCACGCCATTCGCTCCATTCTTATTCTCACTGTTAATGTGATATGTTGTTGCAGGCTGCATCGTGGGTTGAGAATGACAACAAAGGGCGCGACAGGGAAGAAGGTGCACAAGGCACTGGAGAAGCATTGCGAGGGATCGACGACCGTGAAGGTGATGCCACAGGGCGAGGGTGGGGCCAAGTATGCGGGGCTTTTGGAGCGCGGGGCATTCCTGCGCCCCCAAATCCGTCCTCGAACTATCCGACATGCCGCTGGATCCGGCGCTGACCTTCCTCTCGTACCACACCGCAGACTTTCACACCTGCGTACTGGACCTGTGGGAATCGCTGGGCACTGCATCGGACGCGGCGGCGTTTTTGGACCCGCTCTACTACGGCGACAATGGCGGCGGCGGCGGAGGCGACGACAACAACGGGCCCTTCCCGATGGGGTACGTGGCCTGCCTTAGCGGGAGGGCCGCGGCAGTGGGCAATCGAAACCCGGCGCCGGCGCATTTCGACAAATCTCCGCTCCCAAGGTTTACGGCGTATCGAGGAAGAGGAAAGAGGAGGGAGAACGAGGCGAGGATCGATCGATTGAGGAAGACGCTGTCGCACGGTGATACTGGTGGACTACGCTTTTGCGAACTTGCATGCTCACGCGAAGGATTCCTGCAGCGATGGGCGGGCGCGAGGAGACGACGAACGAGGACATACAAAAGGAGGAGGAAAGATGCTGGCGCAATCTGCAAATCATTTATCAACACCACAGTTTCAATAACCATTCTTGTTTTATCCATCTTTGGTTTGGAAGGATTCAATTGACCATATACTTCGATTTGATCATACCCGAAGTACTCAACCTCATAGATGCTCATGATTGCAACTTTTGACAAGTCTTCGGGGCCCAACGAGTAATTGTCACTCCTAGAGTTGTGATGATCCAGCGTCACAGGGAGACCATATCGCTCCATTAGCCGAGGGCCGAGGAAACTCCTCCGGCAGCTCCTCCATTTTCAAGACGTGCGTCACAATTCTCTCACCCCCCTCCGAGTACACGAACTTGGGCAGCGGCATGCAGTGGCTCGTGTAGCACTCCCCATCCCACCTCGCCTTTTTCGTCGCGGTGGTAATCCATCGATTCATGAAGTCCAGGTCATTCAAATCATAGTCGTCGCCGAAGTCACCCTCCCTCACCAGATCGGGCTTCTTGTGGAAGAAGTATTCGAGTGTATGGATTTCTCACGGCCGTGAAGGTGTCGACGCCTTCGCATTTGCTGCCCCGTCTTCTCCGCGAGGTCAATGCCGAATGCCGACACGTGAGCTTGCCGCAGAGGCAGAGCTGGGAGAGGTGCTTCGTCTTGACGCGCGTCCAGCTGTCCTCCTTGTTGTACTTGCCATCTAAGAGGGGGGCATCTTGTGGGTCTCGCGGCTCCAGTTCATGACCCTCCTCGTCGCGGCCGCTCCTGCTGTTCTTGTCCTTCTGTTGATCTCCTGCAGGTTTCGCTGGTAGCCGCCACCAGTACATCGTCGTTGGAGGCATCATCGTGCTCCGCTCGCCTGCGGCCCCTGGTCTCCTCAAGCTCAAGCCATGCCCGCATGAGCGCGGCACAAAGACGCACCTCCAGCAGATCACATGCCACGGGGACTCCACCACTTCGATGCCGGCGACGCGTCGTCAATGACGGCCGCCATAGATGGGACCGCGCAGCCAGGCAACAGCCACGCGACGTAATGACCGCCGGCGGGACGACGGACGAGGATGAGCCGCTCGCTACACACCGGCCGCTCGCCGCGCGGAGCGCAGAGGCGGAACGAGCCATCGGAAGGAGATATCACCGCTGCGATGACTAAGGCGGGTGGACGAGATCCATGCATGCCATGGAAGCATCTCGGGCGGGGGCGTCGACACCAGGCTCGGGGCAGCAGACCTGTGTTGCTGACATTGCCGCCGTGCGCCGTGATGACGGGGTGGGGGGCATCAAGCCTTCAGCACGCCCAGGAACAAGACTGCCGCCGGCGCCGCGGCGCCGAAGACGGCCGCCTTGGACCGATCAGATTAGTAGTGTCAATGGGCGGCCGCCGACGCTACTATTGCTGGAGCGATGGCAGGACGGGCGGGCGGCGGCTACGGGGCGGATTGCGAAAGATTGCGAAGCTTCGCTGCGCTGCGGGCTGCGGACTAAAATTTGAGTTTTTTTGGCGAGAGAGGCAGCCGTGAAATGGTAAATGGTCAATAGCCATAGCATCATTAGCATAGCTAAACTACTCTAAACGCACCCAGACTTCTACCTCTACTACTGTGATACGATGCAAGAAGCTGGTCTTACGCCATTGATCTACCTATTATGCCCAGGGGTTAGATGACATGGCGGACACTGGTGGTGGTGGTGAAGGAGGATAGCATGGACTGTGTCTGTGTCTCCTTTGTTGTTTGTGTTGTGTCCTACGCAGAAACAAGTGACTCCTGTTTTTCTGGTTACTTTAAGTTATTTTTCAGTTCATAAATCAGCTGCAAGGAGCAGGCAATGCCAATGATATTTTATGAGAATTTATGGACTGTGGAAGAGGACCACAACCAGCCAAAAGGATATTTTATGAGAATTTATTGAGTATGAAAGAGGACCATCTTGAGGATGAAAGTACACTTGTAGCTGCTTTTAGTTTTAGGAATCAGTGTGTGGAGAAGGACACCAGCACTATCACTATCACTGATATATACTGTGCTAAATCTGTGATACAAAGAGAATATAGGCATGTGCATTTAGATTTAGCTAAATCAATGTTGGGGGAGAACAGTGCTCTCTATCTCTATCTCTTGAGCTCTCCTGAATATTTTCGTCTTGCTGACATTTTTTGGGCGAACGTTTTTGGGCGTTAACTAGACGACCCCTAACAAACACAAAAAGTTTTTATCTCCTTCATTTTTTTGATTTTTTTGACAATATTGGTACCATTTTGAAGCTCTTGACGCGTCGAGCCCAAAAATGCAATAAAAAGGGCAACTTTTTGACCGACTAAAAATCTTAGCATGACAACGCTGCATGCTGCATGCTAGCTGCATGCAACCTCAGTCCATGGCTGCAAGCTGCTGCAAGATAGACTGCGTCAAAGCAGCAGCACATGTCCCCGCCCGCACGTCCTCGCCCGCACGTCTTTCCGCCCGCACGTCCTCGCTGTATGTATGGTATTGTACTTCACGTTGACAAATGTCAAAATTTCACTAACATTTGCCTACAAATATTTTTTTGGGCATTTTACTAGTAGTTATCTAGCGACGAATTTTGTCAGGAGTACCAATTTGGTCGGGCTCGAAGCAAAAACTTCAAACGGCCATAACTTCGTCAAAAAATGGAGTTGAGTGTACTTTCAGATTATGGAAGGGTCAGGGGGCACCTGTCCAGTGCATAACTGCAATAAAAAAGGCACATTTGGGTACCAATTTGGTCGGGCTCGAAGCAAAAACTTCAAACGGCCATAACTTCGTCAAAACTGGAGTTGAGTGTACTTTCAGATTATGGAAGGGTCAGGGGGCACCTGTCCAGTCCATAACTGCAATATTAAAGGCACATTTGGGCAAGTCCAAAGGAGAAATATTTTTTTCGTGAAAGGCTGCCCAAATAATATGTAGTCAGGTCCACTCTACACGCCCCCCCACCCCCCACCCCCCACCCCCCACCCCCCACGCCGCCGCCGGCCGCCGCCGGCCGCCGCCGCCGTCAAAGCTAGAGTCAAAGTCGCTGTCTTGGTGCGGCTCGCGGTGGCTTTTGCTCTGCCCGACGCCCGACCCCTGGCCCGACGGCGTTTGACATCACAGAGAGGGGGGGGAAGGAGAGCAAGGAGCGATGACCGTCTTTTGGGTCCAAGAACTGCCGAATGCAGCCCCCCGACCGCGGCGACGACGGCGACTCGGAGGGCGAGCCTCCCTCCTGACCTACGCCCTCATCTACCTCCTCGGCATTTCCACCGGCGCCTCCCTTTTCCTCTTCAGCTACCATCACTCCCATCTTAGCCTAGATGCGGACGTCGCAATCCTCGCCGACTTGAAGAAAAAAGTCCGGGACAACGAGGGCTTCGTCTTCCCCACGCCCGCGGAGCGCATCCGCTATTACATGGGAGACTGGTACGGTCGTACCCTACGTCCCGGGGACGTGCCCTGCGGCTCTTTGGCCAACAAGAATTATTGGACAGGGGACGCCCCCGTCCTCTGGACCGTGGAAGGGATGAGACACGAGATCGAAATAGGCGTCGCGGATTGGAGGGTGCAGGCGTACGTGGTCCACGCGCTGAACGTGATGACCGACGATGCGCGCAAGGAGGACGATGACGGCAAGGATGGGAATCTTGTGCTGCACGGCGGCGACTCGCACTACTGTCGCGAGGATCTCCCAGCAGTATCCAAGACGCGTTTTTCTCGGTTTGCTACCTCCAGAAAGACTGGACGGTACTTTTTCCGGCCCATCATTTTTCCGCTAGAAATGCACAGACATTTCGACCCGGTGTCAGAGTATATAGACCTGCACAAGGCCGGAAAGGTGGCCAAGTGGAAGGATAAGAAAGACGCGCTGATATGGCGGGGTGGTCTCACGGGCGTGGCAGCGTCGGAGGAGAAGAAGAGCGAGCTCACGACGTCCGTTAAGGGCGGGCAGAGGCTTCACGTTGTCCAGAAGTATTTCGGCGCGGACATATCTAAGGTGGATGTGGCCTTCCAGAAGGGCAGCCCAACGGTGACGGAGTGGGCGCCCATAGATTATCTACACGCCCAAGAGCTGGTGCGCGAGGAAATGAGCATGGAAGAGCAGCTCAAATACAAGTACATGCTGATGCTCGAGGGTAATGATGTCGCCACTGGCCTGAAGTGGCAGCTGGCCTCCAACTCCGTCGTGTTTATGGCCCGTCCGACAACGGTATCCTACCTGATGGAAGACCTCCTCGTTCCCTTTTACCACTACGTCCCGTTGAAGGACGATCACTCGAACTTGTTGGAGATGGTGGAATGGGCGCGCGCGCACGACGACGAGGTACGGAAGATGGCGGGGCGGGCCACGGATTACATGCAGCGGATGTGGATGAGCGAGCGGGCCAAGAAAGAGAACGAGGAGGTGATGAGGGGGCTAGGGCGTGCGTATCGACGGCAGTTCGGGAAGGCGGTGGGATCGTGCAAGTCGAAGGTCGAGGAGAGTCGCATCTGGTCATCACTCTAATGTGGAGACGCACCTGACGCACGGTGCGACTGCCACTGCGCGATGGCAACTACCTCTTGAAAGACGAAGTCTTGTTGGACTCACCGTTGCAGGTGTTAGCTTGGAGTGATCCATGCAACGAGAGTGGAGAGAAACACCAACTTGCCATGCCATTGGTGCATTGTGTGCGGGAACCATCGGCGAAGTGGAGCCACTTAGTGTTGGTCTACTGCGAGGCCAACGGAAGCTGGATGATGTCTGGTGTCAGTGTCAAGGCATTTGTCGATGCGGCTCATACTTCCACAGAGGGTGCGAGAGCTGCCTCGGATAACCGCATCAGGTACCTGTGCTGTTACAGGCTGTTATGGTGGACAAATCTGTCCATTGATTGGATCAACACAAAGTGCATCTGATTTGGCAGCCATTTGTCGTTGATTTGAGATCTCTGGCAATAAAAATGTTGGTTCATGGACTTGAACGAAATATTGTATGTGTGTCCATCCAGTACGGGTACATACGATACACCATTTCGCATGCTGGGTGAACGGCAAGAATGCATACTATGGGATGCCTAAAAGATACCATATGCGAGTAAAGGGAAAAAAATAAATGCTATGTACGTCATGATTGCATGTGATTGTGGGTCGTTCGATGAGCCCAAAACACCCTTATTTGCATTGCACAAAAAGGCTCTCTGTCTACATGATCATTGTATCATTACCATGCATGTACTTGATGAGTCGCAACAGCATGCATCATTTCTATCCGAATCACACATCATTATTCTGTTTCTACAAGATGGGGGATTTATGATATAAGCCGAACTTGGTATGTATGAGAGATATGGAACACAGCGTTGGGTATACTGGCCATAGCTCGGCACCTCTTCATCTCCAGCCACCAAAAACTAACATGTCCACGATCACACGGTGGCCTCATTTGCCATTTGCAGCATCCTCTGCAAACAATGTGTAGGATCTGATTACGCAATAGAGCTCGTGTGGTCTCAACCAACTCACCAGTGCACCAGATGCCAACTACTCCAATTTATTTGCACAATTCACACCCAATTTTAAGGCATATCCGCCCCCTCTCCTCTCTACCACAGAGACAGAGATGGGTGCCAGTGTAAGTATGACCATAATTATGTGCAAGTCTGAGCTGAGCCTGTGTATATGTACATACATAATTGATAACAATTCTAACAGTCTATGTCTTTTTTTTAGTTTTAGTGTTAACGACATCTACATCTAGAGAAGACTTTCTTTCCCCCATGCGGTGTGTGTTACATTTATATTTTTTTATCATCTGGTGTTATTTCTATTTCTATTCTGTTGAATTCACTGTGTCTATCTATCTATACTGATGGATTGAGGATTGGCACCCGTAGTTGGTGGCTGGCATGCTGATGCAGGACTCTAGATCTAGATCTAGATGGGTCGGATCCCACCATTCACAGTTTCCTTCTCACACTACTCACTGGCTTTGATTGGTTCTATTTTCCTGTTTGTGATTGCAGCTATGTCTGAGGCAGGAATGAGAGGGATCCACTCCACACTCCACACCCTACTTTTCACTGGCAGCCATGTTGGTATTGGAGTTAGGGGGTATTTCATCCACGTTTCATCGTTGGCGTTTGGCGTGGCGTTGGGCAGTCACTTGGCGTTGGCAGTTCGCGCACCATTTTTCCCTCTCGACAGCGGGCGGGAGGCGGGACCCCACATGTGAGTCAAACCGCAAAGTTCTAGATATCAGGCCCAACAAGCTGTTAAAG
>JALLBE010002702.1:0-10880 GCA_036939795.1 Thalassiosira mediterranea | reverse complement strand
GGAAATAAACGACCTCATCCACGAGGTTATGAGGAAGGAGGTGGCCCGGCTTGGCGCGCCGTCACAAGCAAGGCGGGCCTTCTACACCAGGGAGTACGAGCAGATCATCGAGGCCATCGAGCGAGCAATAGAGGACCATGATTTTGAGGTGTCCACCTTTGCTGCCTCGTTGATACGTGTCCAGCTCGCCATGGCAGCCCGCGGGGATGACACTGCCAAATTTCGTCTGGCGGACATTTGGGGGTACCCGCAGTACCCAGATTACGGGATACTCATCCGGCTGCCTTGGTCCAAAAATGTTGTGTGCGAAGGAGATGCTCCGCGGCAGATCCTTGTTGGTGCAATGGACCGCCGATATTGCTCACTCGTGGGGCTCGGCCTGTACCTTGAGCACCACTTCATGCTCAATCACGAGGGGGCTGAGGACAACCCGTTTGTGTTTGCAGTTTTTGGCCAGGATGACCCGGAGGACATCAAGGACGACTACTACGACGAACTCCGGCGTATCCTGGGAAACGGCGAGATCTTCATTGCCGTGGAGGATGGAAAGACGGGGACGCACAGCTTCCGCAAGCTCGCCATCGACATGGGGCGCGGGAATGGGTGCACGCGCGACGACATGGACTACAGGGCGCGGTGGAAGAGTGATCGGCGCCAGCAAGACGACTACACAGGCACCACCATGCTCATCCCATTCGTCGATGGTAAGTGCACGTTTGCTTTGTGCAAAGGAGGCGCCGTGGCGTATGTGGTGAAGGACACAGCCGGCGTAACGGATCAATGGATCCTTGATTACGTCGTGCCCCATGCACGCGAGCACTTGCCACACCAGGTCGCTGTTGTGCTGGGCCGAGCACTGCTTTGGCAGGTGTTCGACGAGGAGAGCTCGCACGTTGTGCCGCCGGAGATATCGGAGCGTGTGCGCAACGCGTACAGGGACCTGCGCGAGGCTGGCGTGCGCGGACTCGCGGACGGCGTGAATCCAGTGAGGAAAGCGCCGCTTGTTTGCGACGGTAACGAAGACCAGTTGAACATCGAGGAGGCTTTCGTTGCAGTAGATGATGAAGATGCGACGGCTGCAGCGGCAGGGGGCACAGCAGTGCGGAACGCAGCGTCGCGGAGCACGGCCGTCGGAATGGCAAGGGCGGAGACTCGCATGGTATCTTCCCAGGTGCAGCATCTGCGAAAGGATTTCGCAGATTACAAAGCGGAGCAGAGGTAGGGGGGAGTAGTGAAGCACCAGTCACATTTTTATCACATTCTAGTTTAGATCGATCACATTTGGTAACCACGTTTTCACGAAACTCGCAAGATTTTTTGTTTCGATTTTTACGCCCGTTCGCCGGCTCCAGCGGCGACTCAGTCCCGTGTTTTTCCTCAGGTGAATCGTGAGTTGCTCCCTCTTCGAAAAAGCTGCCGGCGTTGAATCCCCTTGCAGGGGGAAAAGAGGCAAGCCTTGCGGCCGCGACGTCGCTTTTGCGCTCGTCACGCCATCACATTCCCCCTTGGTGATGGCGTGACGATCGCAAAAGCGGCGTTGGTTTATAATTAGCGCCGCTACCGTTGTCACAAAATGGCGAAGACGTCGAAGTCGACGGCTCCATCACCCCCCGTCGCCCCGTAGTAGCTACCACAGGCCATACCACGCCCCCCTCGTCCCTTCAAGGTGGCAGACATTCATCAACGTTGAGGGGGGGGGGTTGTCTCACCGTCCGGCCGGCCGGACCGGGCATAGACAGCGCCGGCACGGCGTCAGAAGCCGCGGGCGACCCACCGGCCGTGACACCATCATCGAGCCGCTGTAGCCATGCCGGACCACAGAAGACATCACGGAGGCCTTCCACGTCCCGGCCGTCCATCCCTGCGGACCGTTACGACTGCATACGGGCGCGGACTGCCCTCGGTCGACCAGAACGGGCCTCTCCTGCCCACAAAATCAGAAAATGTGGGGACGAGTAAGTTGATGTCGTCGTGTCGTCGTCATCACTTTTATGTTGCTGCCCCTCATGCCCAACTGTTCAGCCCCGATACAGAGACCGAATAGGCGCTGCCGGGGCCGCACCAGCCGCTGTGAACCTTGCTGGGTCCCAAGAAGAGTCGGAGATGGCTGGGGCAGCTCATGATGTTGCCGTGGGTGGAGCTGCCGGTTTTGACGCTGCACTGGAGGTGGAGGAGGTCCCTGGGCGAGGCAGGGATGGCCCTACCCGTTCCAGGGACCGAATAGGCGTTGATGGGGCTGCTTCTTCTGCTGGGATGGTTGCCGGGGTCACAGAATAGGCGGGGACGGCCGGGACAGCTTGTGAGGCGGCCGTGGTTAGAGCTGTGGGAGTTGACAATTCCGTGGAGGGGGAGGAGGTCCCTGAGCGTGGCAGGGATGAACCTGCCCGTTCCAGGGACCGAATAGGCGCTTCTGGGGCTGCCCCAGCTGTTAGGATGCTTTGCTGGGGCTGCTAGAGTGGCTTGGGAGGCCGTGGAAGTCCGTGAGGTGCCTCCCTTTGGCCTCAGCCGGGCCGTGCTCCCTAAAATAATTATCAGGTATAATATGAACTAGAAATTCATCTTATCATGATAGGTAATGTCCTAGGTGTCCACCAGTATTGTTATTTTGTTCACTCTGGCGATACAGCCGCCGTAGTAGTGCCATCCATTTCCCGGCTGAGATTGAAATAGGGGGAGCTGGAATAATTTTTGGGGTAAAACATACTGTATCTACCTAACATAGCACTTGTTAATTTTTTGTGTGAATTTTTTCGCAAAAAATATAACCCCGAATAATTCCCTACTTAGCCCGATTTTTATCCGAGCCCCTCGGAAACACCCCCCCTCCACCAGCCACTGGGTCATGTAAGTACACCAAACCTTTTGTCCCACCTTCCTATACCTTAGTACTATAGGTTGGAACACTCACATATCACCATGGGTCCTTCTGGTGGCCGTCAATGCAAGGGCACTAATGCACTATAACGCTAGCTTTGCCATGTTATAAGTGTTTACGTAAAGCACGCTCCTACAGCCGTGTGTGGGTGATTTTTTTCAGAAAAAAGTTTATGGGTATCATCAGGGGGCCTATTAAGACCATAACATGCACAGAGGTATGTTGATTGGTACATTGGGTGGGTTGTAGTTGATGCGGCTCATATTTTGCTTAAAGCTAGTGGGCCGCATGCTTTACAAATACGTACCCGCCAGGCCCCCTACGGCACACCCCCGGGCCGATTTTTTTCATTTTTTCAGTTTTTGACTTAGTCTTATGCATATAGATGCACAAACAACCTTAAAAACGGCCATTGGGGCATTGGTGGATGTGCTGCAATGACGGGTGAGTTTACTTAGGCCAAAGCATGGTCACAGACCAGTAACAAACCCGTATTTACGAGGCTACTTTGAGCTAGCCGTTGGGCATGAAGTGGTCAATATTTTTGGCTGAAACTTTCACTGTGTGATCAGGTGAGTNTTACGAGGCTACTTTGAGCTAGCCGTTAGGCATGAAGTGGTCAATATTTTTGGCTGAAACTTTCACTGTGTGATCAGGTGAGTTAGACAAGTCTATAGACACCCTAAAAAGTAAAATCGGTCGGGTTTGAAATGTTGGCCCTATATCACTACTACCCTCTAACAAAACAATACATCATTCTTTGCCATGAGTCATTCTGTGCACTATGGTTGGTCAGCAATTTTTCATCTTCATGAAATGGCAATGTGGAAAGCGGATATGTACCTGTATCTGAGCATTTCTCTTGCAATCGACCCTCAAAGAGCACCATGATAGTATCCTTTTGGAATTTATGACAGGGGCAGTTAGTATTCATAAGTTGCATATATATTCCAATTACACTCTGGTTGTGGTTGTGGTTGTGGTTGTGGTTGTGGGCACAATATACTGTATACTGGCTTGGGCTTGGGTCTGTATCTACACCTTCATCTTCACATTTATCAAATCTCAAACAACACCAACAAGGTCAGGTCAGAAGTGATGTGATGATACCATGAAAATGAAAAGTGTACAAACAAAGACCAAGACCAAACAGAGCCCCACTTCTATTCTAAATCTAAATCTATTACAATTCTTCAATCAATATCCCACCCGTTTTTTTGGAGATGTAATTTACATCTCCAACCGTGAAAACGCGGTATCATCTACGCAAAATCCTTGGAGATGTAAATTACATCTCCAGTCTACCCGCGTTAAAATTTCAATGTTTTATTCTCTATTTAGTCTATTTCGCGCGAAAAGCTAGTCTAGGGTTAGAATTAGGGTTATTAAAACGGTGCCTATAGTAAATTTCTCGATCAATGACGACAATCGTTGTAAGCGATGAAAATACCGTTGGTTTTAGTTTCTACGAATTCCTCAATGCGTACAATCTTACTAAGTGTTTTTCTTGGAGATGTAAAAGCGTACATCTCCAAAAATGGCGAAAAATATTTGGCGATTGCCTGGAGATGTAAATTACATCTCCAACAAAACGGGTGGGATATACACACTGCACTGGTACTGTGATGGTGATGAACTCTCATTTTCATTCAACACAACAATATCATTGACACTGAGAACGAAACTGTCGCCATGAGGATGCTGGTGCTGATATGTTCAGCCATCGGCCCAACCCCCCTACCCCTACATTGATATTGTTATTGTTACCAGTGTCCAGATGCTCATTAGCACCTGCATATGTGGGAACCATTGTTCTTTGTCCCCTTATATGGTGATATTATGTTACCATGATGCACAGTCTTCTCTTCACTACTCTTCTCTTGAACGGCATAGTCATACAACATTCAACTTCAACACCATCATTATCATCATTAGCATTAGCCCGGTGCACCCCAGAAATGGCCATTTTTTTGGGACCTTTTCGGCAAATCCAAGGCACGGCTTAGGTAAGTACCATACCATAGTTCAACTTAGAGTTAGTGGGTCTAACCCTGATGGTCTGACAATCCTATTGAAGTGATTTCTTCCTCGCCAATGCCAATGCTGGCGGTAAAGGTGTAGCAATGACACTTTTATTGCTCTCTCTAGACGAGTCCTAGCTTTGTGTTCCGACTCGTGACTGCCATCAAGCTGCTTCGCGCGCAAAAAAGGGACCCCGCACGTAGGAATAGGTACAAACGTGATTTTAGCGCCCTCAGCCGCTCCCCGGTGGCCGGCCATCACCCCCTTCTCTCCAACCTCCCCGACGACAACTCGTCATGCAAATCGATATGAGGTATGAGGCACCTCGATGAGACAGTTTTGGAATTGGACCTCATAGGTTTATGGA
This sequence comes from Thalassiosira mediterranea, assembly GCA_036939795.1. Taxonomy (NCBI): domain Eukaryota; phylum Bacillariophyta; class Thalassiosirophyceae; order Thalassiosirales; family Thalassiosiraceae; genus Thalassiosira; species Thalassiosira mediterranea. The sequence goes on along the minus strand of JALLBE010002702.1, from coordinate 5,616 downwards.
TAGTACACTCGAAGCAAGCTCAAAGTGAAGCTTGGTATCAATTTGGACAGGAACGAAACTGTGATGTCAGACCAGAAGCGTATGTGCTTCTATGCTCTCCATCATGTTTGACTTTCCCTCGAAGCATTCTCGACAAAGAAGGAGGAGAGTGATTCGAAGTCATGAAGTCATTCCCTCGTAGTTGTGCTCCCATGCTCAATGCCGTCTGCGAACAGCTCCACTGATAGATGTGTGGTGCCGGGGTCGTTGTGTTAGATCGGTCTCACGATAAACGGGGTCGTATGCGCCGTCGTAGGAGTCAGATGTAGGGGTCGCCATAGGATTTGCTGTCATTTGATCTCTGACTATCCTTTTCGTCGAACTCTTATATTACCATACGGCCAGTAGGACAATGAGGAGCAGTAATCGGCCTCTTGGTAATACCTAAGGCTTGGTCGAATGTCTCACCTTCGCAAAATTTACATCAAGATTTATACATCGTTCTCTCGTCCTCGCCGTCTCATTTTGTATCATGTGCTGAATTCGTCAATGGGGCAAATTTCTGAGTGATTGTACTCATCCGTTGAAAAGATGTATCTGGAGCTGATGCCCTGGCAGCGTACATTACCTTCGCCTTTGATAGGTACGCTAATCCACAATGTGCGATGACAATTCATGATGATGCTCTCACCTTTCCTTTCATACACAACTCTACAATCCTAGATCATAAAGAGATGCCCCCTGCTGAAGATACCGCACTCTCTCGCCATTCAATCCCAAAGCCAACATTTGAAGTAATACTGGCACCAAAGCAGCCGGCGTGAAAAGCTCGAAAGGCTACGGTATCGTCTTATGAATGGTACCATCTGTTGTGTGATGAATTAATGAAGATGGAAAGCATGAAACACTACATCATCCTCTATTGAATGATATCATTATGTGGTCGATCATAATGTGTGAAAGATAAATGAACAAATTATTGCGATCACGACCATGCTACATATAGATGATGATTTGCCGCCTGTTTTCCTCTGATGCAAGCGAGTCATTGACTAATGTCGTAGACATGGTGGAACCCCAACTCGTTGATCACGACCGTGATCGCCGAACAGATAAATCACAGCTTCCCCAATGTCCATCACTCCCTCATCTACAAAACGCTGCGTTTACTTCCTCGCCTCCTCAGGCAACAGAAATCATAATCACGAACCGTCCTCGGGAAATCCCTCACCGAGCTATTCAGTAGAAGGACATTCGACCGAGTGGTGGCGTTTCTTGAGAGGTAACCTAGGCGGAGCCTTGCTTCTACTGTCAACGGTAGCCTTGGCGTCAGGTGTGAAGTATTTCAGGGCAGTCACATCGGTATTTTCCACCGAAGAAGCGACGTGAACCGGCAATCCACCAGGAGCCTTGGACCACATGCGTGCGAGCACAATTTGCCCAGTCTTAGGAGAGGATGATTGTGGAGAAGTCTCGGGCCGTGCGACTTCACACATAACTGATTTGCGGGGCTTCAACTTAAACTTGCGTGCCTGCACCGCTTTCCTGGCCTTGATCTTCGTCGGCGCGAGAAGGGGCAACAAGAGGTTGCGCTGCATTGTACCTTGCTGGATGGTAGGGTTTGGGAGCTGACGAGTGATGTATACGCCAGTCTTGGACGAATCAGACTTTGCTGAGTCAACAAAGAGGCGTTTCACAAGCTCATCAATACCTTTGATGTTCATCTTGTTGGATATGGTAAGTGAATGTGGGTGCCAAAAAGGATTGTTCCTAGACTGTTCGGAAGATTATGAGTCTATGTATTGTCACTTGTGGGGCGAGCGTGCTGTGAGTGCAGTGAGTGTATCGTTCGTCAGGCACGAGCGCACAGTCACCGCAGTGTAATCGGCACGAGCAAGTGTACGAGCGAAGCACGTGTCTGTATGCAGCTGTATGTAGCGTCTCACAACTCGGCATCATTGGTATCCTCGCTCTTTCCTCGCGGACCAAGTCGAGGTGGCCAGGAGTCGGGAGCCTACACGCGTGGTGCACGTGAGGAAGACACAAGACGACGCTGGGCACGGTGTCCGTCAAAAGTGCCCAGCTATGCTCCGAATACTTGCCCACATTGTCTTGGTTATGTCGCCTTGCTGTGTCGCGTGGACACCTCCCAAGCCTCATACTGCACAGAAGGTTAGAGGACTCCGTAGGATCTGGTAGGATACCGCGTGTCGGGAAGGATTCATTTGGTGGCCATCCATGGCCAAAGGTCCAATACTTCGAATCCAAGAACCGACATACTATGAACAGCTATGAAGAGAAAGCAATACTCAGCATTGGTGGTATCCGTCAAGATTGCACAACGGACATTTAATTGGCAACTAAAAAAGATACCTACTAAAGCACATTGTGTTGGATGCCCTCTGAGGAGTGTCCTGAGGAGTGTCCAAGGCCTCCGCCAGTTTCGTTGCAATGACCTGGTGGCAATCTTTGCTTGCCTGGGTAGCCGGAAGTTTGCGGTCAATGGGGTTCGACCAGTTCAATCAAGTTCAACTGACATGTGACTCTGCTGACATTCCCTCTCCCTCTCTCTATCTTGATGAGTATCCCATGGGGTGTGTCCAAGAGTGGTCCAAGATTTCCAAGATAGTAATCATGGTTACAGGACACCGTACCGCCCATCAAAGAAGAGACATGAGACATGGTGTCTCCGTACAGGCACCGACATGCACGTAAAAGGAATGTAGGATTATGGTAAAATAAGCCACGTGCATCATCGAAGCGTGTTCACAGTTCACAGCAACAACTCTTGGATGTCGGAGCAATGATCAAGCTTGTCGTCTCGAGCAATCAATAGTACCCACCCTAGACCTTGTCTAGACGACATCATAATTTTCGGGCGAACAAAACGAAACATAACTCTCATCGCGTAGATATCAACTAGTACATCACCATAGCACTATTCAACATGAACACGCCGAATAGCAAGATGAGTGCGAGCAAGTCACCAAACAAGGCAATTGGCCTGGACCATTACGACCCAGCTTGGCAGGATCTCGTCAAGGTTATTGCCCTTCCTGACGACGGAACTGAGATGACGGATTTGAATATTGACAATTGTGCCTCCGGCGAGCGACGTACACCCAGCAAGCAGGTTAAGTGGGCCATTGCGGAGGATGACTCAAGTTGGAAACGTCTCATGTCTCAAGTCTGTGATGAGCTTATAGACATGACACCGGATGAGTGCTACTCAAGAGCTTTGGAGCTGCAAATGCTTGCACGCTCTATGGTCGAGCAACGTTGTCAAAGTACTATCTGCCATGATGATGAACTCGTGGCCATCGGACAGCCCGTCCTCGAGACGCCTAGGGGAAACCAACAGCATTCACCCGCAAGGTTTGTGTCTATATCTCCAATGAAGTCAAGCAGTAGACTCGCTGGCTCCGGGAAAATTGATGCACTTGATGGTCTGCAGACTCCTCTCAAACAAGAGCCTATTGTCAGCAGTGCGGGACCCTTGCCTAGGCCAAGCTCCCTGCCATCTGATTCTGACAGCGAGTATCTGCCAGAAGAGAACGACGAATGTTACGTGCTTGCCGAGTCTTTCAACTTCGAAGCCCGTGGCAAGCCTATTAGGACTGCAGCCACGTGGTCACAAATTCAGGCGAAAGTGGCAAAGAAGCCATTGAAGGCAAAAACGAAGGCGAAGAAGGCATCAAAGACAAAGAAACGTGCCAAGAAGAGCAAGTCAAAGAAATCTACGAGGGGCAAGGCCAAAAAGACCACGGAGTTAGTCAAAGGTAGCTGCCCCTCCGATCTCGATGTCCTTTGTGGCCGTGGCGGTCGCACGAACCGTCACTCTGGCAACCTGCTTTTCAGAGATGAGGCGAGGAAGCTCAGGGCTGGCTATCAAGATAACCAAACCGACAAGAATGAGAAAATGCGGCTGTCTCAGGTAAGTCTGTTTGGCCCTTCGTCGCTGGTGCTAGATCTCGTGAGCATTGTTTCAACTATCCCTCTCAACTTCTCGACCTCATATATCTAGGAGCTTGTCCAGAGGGTGAAAGACTATGGTGGCAGATTCTTGCAGGCGGGCGGTGATGGGTTGTGGTACGAGATTGATGATGATGATGCCAGGAAGAAGGCTGCCCAGGGTAAGATTCTATTCCTCGTTTATGCGACGCTGATACTTATCGTGTGTGGATTCATTCTCACCTCTTGTTCCCCAGCCCTTCGCGAGAATAAATGGGACTAAGTTATGGACCCGCACTCATTGCCAATCGATGATCGGATGCATAAACTATACTTCAATTGAAAGAGTAGTTGGGGCACCATCATGTTCTAATCGTTATACTAACATACATTTGAGTTTTGCATAGATGGATATTACCTATTCGCATACGCATCAGCATCATTCCGTGTGTGTTTGGTAACCTCTTTCTTGGTTATCTCAGGCCCAGGAACGACATCTAAACAGTGGAATGTTCAACCCAAGCCGCAATTGCAGTAGTCCATATGAGTGACGATCCCATCCCTCACTATCCCAACCGCTCGATCTACCTCCGCGAAGTGGTAGTGCTACTCGCGACACTGTTTTATGCTCAGGTCCTTAATGTTTCACAGTGAATGGATCAGAACACCACATACCGCACCATCGACAAACCTAGAGAGGATCTGTACCGGCAAGCACTCGATCTTTCCACGGATGCATTGTGTTTGATTTACTTTGGTCTGAGTTTGCACATCTTTTTGTGATCAGGCCAATATTTGCTCGCTGACACTCCTTGGAGCAATATTGTACTAGCTTGCAACCAACGCACAGCCTGAGTGAGCTGCTGGATTTCCTTTCTGTACAACCATAACACAGACCAGTTCGTGGATTATTCCGAATAGCTAGAACCATTCCGTCCAAACAGCGGCAATCGGTTCTCCTCCAATAGAACTCAGTGAGTGACTTCTCGCAACCCTGGATGAGATCGTGGTGCTCGAGTAGAAACTTTGTGTCTTGCGCTATATTGATCAGATCTTGTTCATCGTTGTTTTTGGAGGGATCGACTCTTTCAAGGACGAGAAAGACAAAAGCATACTGCGCGCAGCAAATGAATATCCTATCCCAGACCTATCCACGGACACGTGTTTCGTCTTAGCGAGAATCGCGTTCGTTCCCTCATGCAGGAGGTGTCTTTTGACCACTTCCCTGTCGGCGCTGTTCTTTGACCACACGTCGGGGTGAATTCGGTAGGTCCCAAAAATCATTCCCATTAGAAATGAGGACTCGTCATCAGATTCCTGGCTGAGACTCTTCGCGAGCGCACTGTGAATTGCGTCAACGAAACTCAACGCAACCGCATGTTGTTCTGGAGTTTCGGGCTGATACCCGTGTCGACAGCGCGCGTGGGCCTCGGCGGCAGTCTTCGCTTGCCTCGCCTTGCCCTTTTCGCGCTTCCTGGATGGCATAACGTGTGAGATATTCAGGACGGGAGCGCGACGCGGCCGGGCGGGCCTACGATATCGACGGACGCGGCCCCAGCTCTCCGGCATAAAATAAAATGGATCAGCACGGTGCCTCTCAGGCAGCGGCTCCCCTCACCATTCAATTGGTGATCTAAATATATGAAAGGAGCCACCTCCGTTAGTATGTTGTATGTATGTATGTAT